>VOMN01017271.1:0-10863 GCA_014899125.1 Orchestia grillus
GATTTTAAGATCTCTGTTCTCCATTACCTTCATTTTAAAGATATGAAGCCTACATATGCTTCCATTAGAAAGATACGGCGGGTGCATATGTTTCTCTAGGAAGATATACAGGTTCAGTACGTTTCCATTGGGAAGATACGCGTGAACATGTTTCGTCTCTGGAACCGAGAGGCACCGCAAGCAATCTACATTTACACAGCAGGACGATGACTGGGAGGATATTCAAGCACAGTGCGATTTCATTTCCTTCCCGCGGATGTCTTCACCAAACTGAAATTCTTTTCTGGGTTCGTGCACTAACACATGCACGAGCTGGTCTCATATACCTTGATCCTACACGATGTTCTTAGAAGCCATAAAACTTACCCGGGCCCACAAGTAGCTATAATTTTAAAATTCCTTCCATACAGGGTTATTAAATCAATGCCTGTATTTTATAACCGAAGTAACGCCTGTGGAAATAAATTGACACCAGTCTCATCAAGTCCTAGTCTTTCAAGTCTTAGTTGCTTACTAGTCTCTTAAGTCCCAGTTTCTTACTAGTCCCCCAAGTCCCTCTGTAGTTCAAGTCCTACTCGTAAGAGCTGCCTTCCCTGCCTGATATACAGCTAGCATAAACTTTCACACATCAAAAATAAATATACATAAATGTATATACTTATAATCGCTTCAATGAGTAAACGCTAGAAGGCAGCAACTTATGCTAATTACTATACAATTTCATCTAGTACAGGTAGAGTCTAGTCCCCCAGGTGATAATTTCAAGCCCAGTTCTATATAAGAAGCATCGACCAAACAAAGAACCTTATTTACGCGTTACAGTTTTGCTTAGCAATTTTGCACAACTGAGATCGTGAAGTCACCGGTGCTACAGCATGCCTCCGGTGCTACAGCATGCCACCGGTGCCACAGCATGCCACCGGTGCCACAGCATGCCACCACACAATAGTAGAGCAAGTTGACGATATGTCAAACTAAAGCAGGACTCAAACGTGTTACTATTACAAGTTGTAATTTCTCACAAGGGATGCTTGTCTGGTGGTGTATGAGGGTGTGCCTCGTCCAATGGCAGCACAGATAACTTGTGACGTAGGGAACCAGAGGTCAGGAATATTTTTTCGCAGAATGAGCGCGCAAAATGTCCAAATGAGCTCTGTTATGTAGATCACACCACACCCAAAATGTCGAGCACAATAAGAAACAAGGGAAACACTACAAGATTACGACTCGGTAATAGTAAAAAAATACACCTGTTTATGCCAGAAATGAAAGACAAAACCCAGGGCAATTTGACTGCACAAATATAACGCGGGGAGGCACAGGATTACAACCAGTGATGCTGGTGAAGCGACAGGGTGCGGTCACTTACCGACGTAGAGAGTGAAGCTTTATCCCAGGTCTCGGTCGGCACGATAACACTGACTTTGGAAAAGTTATTGCAAGCGAAAAAAAACTGAAACAAAAATGACATGTTCTACATATGTTTTTCTCAACGCTGAGCCTGCAAGGATGTACGTCGATATTTGATTATGAAAAAGCGACCATTTCACGGTGATTTCACCACGAGTGGAATGAAATCGTGCGATTTCGCGTACTATCTTGGCAGGTAAATTCGTGCGCAGGAACGTAACGGCCTCTGTTTATTAAGAACATGGATTTCCATGCCGCACTCGTCGTGCTGCACTCCTGATTCATACCCTGTTGGACTGCGCCACGCCTCCCCCCCCGCACGAGTGAGGAATGAGCTGAGGTGCGGTTGAGGCCTTTAGAAAATTCGGTGAAACCTGACTGGCAGGGAAATTCAGCAGCTCAAGTCCTGCAAGTTTCCCTTGATGGAACCATTCCCTCAGCGCGCATTTCAACCGTCCGTCACATGACTCCACCCAGGAGGAAGATTAAATTAGTAAAAACAAAAAAAACAAAAATGAAGTAAAGATTATTTAACAAAAAATGTACTCGTTGATTTTAGCAACGTAAACTCAAGAGCTGTCTGCACTAAACTGGAACATTTAAAGCGAAATGATGTATAATTACAAAAAAAAAAGAATCAAGCAAGCTTCACGGTTATATCTTTAAATGGAACAACCAAAACAATCAGGGAAATAAAAAACAGAATACGAATTTAAATCTGTAATGAAGAAAATGAAGTTCACATTGTTTAGAAAATAAACATTATATGAATAATTAATTTTATCAAGGTAAACGTAACCGTAAGCATAAAAATATTCTTCAGGGTCTCGAGGCCAGGCAAGTCGGACCACAGGCCGCGACTGCAGCGACCTGGCAGGTGATGGGGACTGTCAGTCCGGCCTGTGCTGCACGACCAGTCCGGCCTGTGCTGCACGACCAGTCCGGCCTTTGCTGCACGGCCAGTCCGGCCCGTGCTGCACGGCCAGTCCGGCCCGTGCTGCACGGCCAGTCGGTTAGGACTGGTGTTATATTCGGACCAATACTGGTATTATGATAGGGCTCAGGCCGGTATTATTTGGGCCAATATCGATATTCCAAACCTGAGGATACCGGTGAATCACATATTTCAGGACCACATTTCATTCCAGAACGATACGATCGATGCTTCATATCCACTTTGTTTACAGCTCAGCACTCTCTCCGACACAGCCCAGCATGTTTGCACAAACGACGCTGCCCAGCATTAGCGCACCACAGCGCCTCACACTGAGACACGCGGGTCCCCGCTGTCTGTTGTGAGCCTTTGTTTCGCACGTCGTCGCTCAGGAACGACCAATGTCGACGAGGTGGTAGTCCGCCGTCGGAACAACCAACGAGGGATCGAGTGGGGCTGTTGCTAGAGACCAGCAGCAGATGCTAGAGACCAGCAGCAGTTGCTACAGACCAGCAGCAGTTGCTAGAGGCCTGCAGCGGTTGCCACAGAGAAGACCCCACAACTGTCACCACAAACTGACACCGTCCAGTTGCACTGCGCTGACGAGCGCACTCTCACCCTCTCCCGCGCGCTGCCAATACATGAATTTTGCCACCCGGAAACAAGATCGACGCAACTGAAGATTATGACTTCATACTACGGATTATATACAAAAAAAGAAGAAAGAAGCAGCAAGCCTTTGAAGATGGTTTAGTTGCCAGCACCACGGGAGTCACGATCTCTCTCGCGCACACACACACGCATTTACGTCGCACCAGCGACGGTGTGAACTTGTGTTCCGCGCACAGCACCCTCTCTCGGCCTGGTACGTGGACGAGAGACGTAACCTCGAAATGGTGGTCGACAGGACCCTAGTTAAAGCAATCAATATACGAAGCGACAGAGAGAGATATTAAATACCTACTTTAAATAAATGAACTGCTCTCGACCAGCTACGCTGTGAGGTCCAGCGTCGATCCAGACATCAACATTGGCATGAACACAGAGCTTTATATATATAAATACATACGTACGATACCCAGCCCTGGGGAAGGCTGCGAATTTTAACTAAAGCATTTTTCAGCACAAGACAATTTCTCCTTCTTCTTCTCTTTGTCTGTCGACGGCATGAAGCAAAAAGCTGGACAAAAGGCCGCCTTAGGCCTGCTGCTGCCTCACTAAGCGCACGAGCTTCGCCGTATGATGCAGACATGAACTCGTACAACAGGAAAATATGAATGAGAGAATCGACTCGGCACGACACCGGACACTGCAGAGCGTGTCGCGTAAAAGTAAAGGGTTCAAGCGTCTTCAATCACCATCCATTTGAGATCCAAATAAATTTTAACCTAATACGTTCGACGACAACGGCTTTCCAGAAGCAGAGGGAATCGCTCTCCGAGAGGGAAAGTAGAATGCAAAATTAATCAATAAACCAATTATTTAAGATCGTTTTTCAATCAATGTCGCAAACCAAAAACAAATGTCGACCCCCGAGACACCAGAAGATGGAAGGGGTGTTTTCTCTGGGTCTACACGCTCAGCTCAGCAACAGCACGGCTGTTTCGTACTACTGTCGTCGAGACGCATGCACGACAACACGATCGCAATTTGTTATTTTATCATCATTATTACTACTATTATTCATAAGCATTAATTATCATAGCTGGTAGTGGCAGGGCTCCGCTTTGGCGTCTTCCTTGTTTACGAAAATCTATAGAAGCAACAGGGCACGAGCGAGTTTAGTTTAGGTTTTAGTTAGGTAAATTTGCAAATTTTCTCCGCAGAAAGGGGCAATTTAACCTTTACTAGCCCAAAAAGGCTTTTGACAAACTGAAGCTATTCCATACATCCCCGAAAACGCGATTTTGGAAATGAAAATTCATGAGACCGGAAAGCCAAACTGAGAACTTGGATCCATTTAACCAGCACAAAATGAGATCTTGTCATTCCAACCGACCATGAAACTATATTTTCTTGGCCCCTGAAATTGTCCTCACGGCCTGACCCGCTTCCCCACCACCAATACATATTTTCCAAGGCAGTGTGTATTCCAGTGAACCCACTTCCCTGAAGCGCAACTACACTTAATAAAAAAAGAAACGTAAAAGTTGATGGAGCACCGCTTAGTCTCCGAGATAAGGAAGAAAAGCGGAAGTTGACCGAAGCGCAACCTTGTTACCAGGAAAAGAGCGATTACCACAGTTAATTTCTACCCGATTTCCAGGGAAGGAACAGGCGCAGGAGCTGGTCACGACGCCATCTCTCACGGCAGTATGCGACTTGTTCTGAGGCGTCAGGTGCTCACCACGCACACGTACGTGTGTGTGGTGCAGGTGTCGTGTTGTGTGACAACGCCACGCTGCTGGGTCGACGGCGGCACGCTTCTCGGCAATAGGGAACTCCAGTGGAAAGCGGCAAAAAAGCATTTTTGGGGGGGAATACTGACTCAGATTAAGTGGAGCGCTGCATTGGCGTCTGTCGACAGCGATATTTCATTTCTGAGGGTGTAAATGCAACTCAAATTTGTCTCTACTGACCTGTCGATAACGTCAACTTCGAGGAGACTGAGACAAATAGGGCTATCTCACAGGTATTGAGGTTTGATTAATAATGGCATTCTTCACAACCGTGACTCCCATAGAGGCTGCCACGACTCGCATAGAGGCAACCATGACCCCAAATTTGAACCGAGACTAGAAATCAAAAAACTTGCTCATGAATCTCAGGACAACTACAGTGATGTTTAACACCCCGCAACTCAAGTTGGAAAACAACAACCCCAACCAAGACCTCAAATGAAAACCAAAGCTCACGACGAGTATCGTAAGCTCACAGCCCCAATTTCGACTTCACAGACGCCCCATGCAAGAAGGGCAAGGGGAACACGGAAGAACTGCATCGCTTCGGACAACTGTGGTGACACAAGTTCGCTAGCGCAGGGGAACATCGATCCGAGGTCACGGCAATATTGCTTGCTTGTATAACGGAACTATAGCCTCACTGTCGTAAGAATAATTCCTAAAGAAAGATGGAGTATTCGTCATAGTAGTTGGTCAGTGGGTCACTGGCGCTCCAGAGGCAGAGTCAACGTTTCAGGCAGACTGCAGTGCTCAGCTCACTAAGCTAAAACTCGCTGGTTGGCTCGACACACCCGAACAGTGTCAAACAACTGCTCAGCATTAATGAATTCATCAAGTATGGATTATATCAATCAAGGTACGCACACAAACACACACACTTGCTTTGGTTACGTGACTTCATTGCAACATGGAGGTCAAGTTTCAAAGTGAGGGTAGCAAAGTTAATGTAGTTATGTACATACACGGCAAGCGCGTAACGTAGAAAACGCTAAAGCGTATGTAAGGGGGTGACTGACTACCTCAAGCGGCGGGACATTCATCCATCAGATGCAGTAAAAAAGGAACGAGAGACCTTCGTACTAAGAGAAAATGGCCTCGATCTTTAAACTATAGCACAAGCCATCAGAAAAAGCATGGAAACGTCACAAAAAAGGACGAGCAAACCGTAAGACGGATTTGAAGACGTCTCACGGTCCGATAATCACGATGCAAACCTACTACTTCACAAACCTACTACTTGAAAGGGCCGACACGCAATTGCTTCAGGGAGTCGAGGGCGGGTCTCCAAAGGGGAATAAATTGAGTACTTAATACAAGACTAAGGGCAAGAAAACGGTAGAAGAGTGAGCAATGTCCAGTTAAGAAATAGTAACTCAGAGCAAATTGGAAATATACTCGCTAAATAGTTCCGTTACTATGCCGAAAGAATGACGTGAGTTCAAGTGGAATTTGAGGGAGCCTAAATGCCGTTGGTTGGTCGAACCAACTGTTCATGGTGTGGAGCAGGAATTCATCACTTCACTCTCAAATGGGACGCTAGAGACGAGTAATGACAGAGCTAAGAATTGAGACCGTACAGCTGGATCACATGAACGAAGGTAAAACTGAGCCAAGTATTAGTACAGGTTCTCTCGCGCTTCAGTGGCCTGGATGCCGCCGCTCCGCACGTAACTGTGGTAAGGAAAATTCTACCTAGTAGCACAGCAGGGCACTTCGAGAAGACATTACGTGGCTTCAGCATTAAAAGAAGCAAACTCGAATCAAGAAATTTTCGCCCTTTCCGATAGCTGCAAGGAAACTTGCATATCGAAAAAAAAAATTCTTATTTGAAATGAGCACGGTCCGGGGGCAATCATTCACAACCAAAAATATTCCAGGAACTTGCACGAAAATGAGAAAATTTCAACCGAGGCCTACCTCAACGTCGCTCCAAAATCCAATACGATCCCAGGTAAGAAAATGTTACACGAGTAAACCACTGACAAAAGAGTACACCCACATTCATGAAGTTGCAAGGGCTCGCAGGACTTCTTCAATAAGGCGGAAAGAGCTAAAAAATCTGATAAAATGTACACGGCAGCGAATAGAGACTGACTGGAAGAGATGGGACGATAGATGGCACCAGTTTCAGGAACCTGAGATGGCCGAAGTACAACACCTGGCAAGCCACACCGGAGAACGACACACACACACACACGCACCATCTCAACGTGATGAGTGGCAACACGCTCGTGTGACTTGCTTTATCCCAGTAATTCCCCTGGAAGGAACTGTGAAGTTATCTCCTGGAAATTGCGATCAGCGGTTGTCGTGTGTTCAGTTCGCACAGACGGGCAGCCTCGTGTTGTGCTGCTCTTCTCACTCGACACACTGCACACCAAGCGTCCAGGAGTATTCCAACAGATTCTTCTGTAGTCCTAAAATGTTCAGGATGATCCATGATGTCGAGAAATGACAGCGAAATGAGGAGGAGAACGAAGACTCTACCACGAGTAGCACGAGTTGCAGTCAGTTCAGCTTCATTCGAGATGAAACAGACAAGGTTTTGGATGAGCAGACTCCGTCCAACAGTTTGTTTTCTTGCTCCACACAGGTACTTAAATTGTGATATAAATTATGGCAAATTGCATGCGTCCGTTACCTGAAGTGGGTGAAGAATAATCAACTGTTCTGTTGGTAAACTTCAGGAAACGAGCACATATAAACTCCTCTATTCAGTAAAGTAAAAAAAAGAATAAATTGGTAATAGTTAGGTGGACAGTGTGCCCCAAGTAGAAAAGTTCGGAGCAACCCTCTTTTAGATTAGTTAAGCCTATAGCCTATTTTCGTAGTTTGTATCCACAGCTCGAGTCATCATCACGCTTTGAAGACCATTATTCAAATTAAATCCACAGCCAATGTCGCCAGTCTCGTACAACCGATGCAAGAATCCAACTTACACTTGCACTAGCGAGCGTGCTGCCACCTCAGCTAGGGACAGCTCGCTAGCTTTTACAAATTTGTTACGGACTGACTCGAACAGAGAAAAAAATTAAGAAAGGTCAGCTAGAGATGAACTATGAAAACATACTCTCACACTCTCACGGGGATGGGTTTATGCTATGTACACCTTCGAAAATTCATCGGATGACTCAAATTAACAGAAATTCTCAAGCACATAAAGGCCTCCATTGGAGAACTTTCAAAAGTAGACCTTTAGAAATTGTGTGACATAGGCCAAGTGTTCCCTCACACAACTGCAGCACTGGCAACAACTGTGTTTCAATGCGTGGTCCCGCAATTGGGACCACCCATACCCTCTCTTCACCAAGAGCCACTGCGACAAAATCCCCGCTGAGTGCGGAAATCTAACCTTAGCAGGAATATCGCTAAGTTCAGAAGTCTAACCTTAGCGAGAATATGGCTAAGTTCGGACGTCTAGAAGAACCTGCCTTCTTCGAGTGCCTTTGGAACGCAAAAGTCATCCCTGGGAGCATTACAGAGTTTGTGAATCTATTTCGTGAGGCCAGACACGCTTCTCCAAGTGGTTGTTGAGATTGCAAGCGATGCCACACATGCACAACGCAGGCCCTCAATAGTCTATAACAACCAGGGCAACCAGTGTGGTCAGAACTGGGTTCAAACCGCACCAAAACAGCGCCTTTGCCAAAGTGAGTCTTGTTACTTAGTAATTCAATCCTACTACACGGCAGATGATCGTTTCTTTCTTCTCTATGAGTCGAGAGACTAAAAGATCCGGAGTTAGTATTGAACTCCACAGTACCCTCGCGCGCTGGTAAGCGCACGGCCACGTCATAGCGGCAGCAACGTCGCCACATTCTATTGAGTTGGATACTATGATAGGAACTGAAGCAACAGCACAGCAGGATGGGCACCTCTACCATCACCAGTCGCCAAGCACGAAGGCGACCCTTTAACCAAGCAACAAATAAGAGTTGCTGCGTTGTGAACTATTCTGATTCGACACACATTACGGAAACACTGTTGAAAGGCAACGGGCAGCAGCTGTGGTTATTAGTGCCGCCCTACTCTGTAATTGTAATATATTTTCGGCAGTGATGTACTTTACGCCACTAGTGTAAATGCCAGCAACTGCAGCAGCTGTAGACCGCAGCACATGCAGCTGCACACAGCACCACACAATCTACACAAGCAACACAACAACTGCGGTCGGCGAGCGGTGGCCACACGGCTCTCTTCTACTGCTTGTCCTGGAAAATGTAAAGGTTGTTGGTAGCGGCGACCGCGATGACATTTTCTGTGGGATGCCAAGCGGTGTGTAGGATCTTCTTGCTGAAATCCAGGCAGTCCACGTTGATTTCGTCCTTCTTTCTTTTGCTTCCACTGCCACCAATCTGCAACACACGGGATTATGAAGCATTTTCGGTCAGGAGTCTTCAAGCGGTCAATAGGGAAACTACCTTTAAAATAATAAAAAAAGACTGATTTAAACTGTAGCACAAGCCATCCGAGAAGCTAAGGGTTACATTGCAAACTACCTTAAGGCAAGTTATGGAAAAGTACGCTCGCCATGTTACGCTCACTCGTCAAGTAACCCTCGTTGCAATTACTAAAAATTCCTAACTGAAATAAAATCCTTGAAATCGAGCCTTGCGAGCTTCCGAGCAGTTAGTTCAACAATCTTAAATGCTATTTATCAAACCGGGGTCTCCAGCGTGTCCTATGAACTATTTAGAGTTCAAGTGGAAATTAAATTAGGGAAGATACATCAGAGGAAGACATATCTACGAAGTTATCGCTGAAGTTAATATCTGAAAATGTGAAAATTTCAGGATGAGTTCAATAGAAACGTGTAATTAAAATACCATTTCGAACATTTGCATCACCAGCAGATCACAGCACAGACAGAGGAACATTCCAATGCCAGATGGACAGTGGGACCATTCACACGAACAGATAGTTTTTTTAGATAAGGTTATTAGTTAATGTAAAGCTCTCTATCCACAACAAACGTGATCCAAAGAGAGCGAAAAAAAGGGATCATTTAGTATGGACTTTAAAAAACGTAGAATATATGCACAGATGTGTTCCTATACAGAATTTCAGCGCATAAAAACAGTTAAGAAGGAAGAGGAATAAGTATTAGTAGTATGAGTATGAGAAGTAGTAGTGAAAGCAGCGCTTCAGCAACTCAAGACTATGTCGCACTGAAAGAGTAGGGACCCTTTAGTATGGACTTNTACCTCTATTGCCTATGGCCTATCCTATGCCCCCTGAGGGGAAGTATTAGTAGTAGTAAACGGATCATAACCGAAGAGGAATAATAAATAATCAGGACAGAAGGTATGGAAATAACAGAAGCACAATGGGCACGATAGATAAAAGTCCCGATGGCCAAAGTAGAGCTGAGCTAACGTAACAGCGCCCCTCAGAGGACGCCAGTCTCCATAATAGAGAGCAACCCTATTGCTTATCCCACGCCCCCTCCTCCTCAGAGGACCACTCTGCTCTACAGGCATATCATTACACATATTAGATACCAAGATGATGGCCCGGTTTTTTAAAACATCAAGTGGGAATCACGGCACTTTGGTGCTTTTCCCATACTTGCCATTCGATGAGGCTTCCCTCAACGCTCTATAAATAGGAATCAGAAAAGATCACCAACCGCCCCACTCAGATTCTCTACTCAATTCGGTCTTCAGTAGTCCTCACGTTCCCTCTCTCCTACCTAGTATAGTCTATACCGTCCCTCTTTCCCACCAAGTCCTCACCTTCCCTCTCTCCCACCAGGTCACCACCTTCCCTCTCTCCCACCAAGTCCTCGCCATCCCTCTCCCTCACCAGATCTTCCCATTCCCTCTCTCCCACCAAGCCCACATTTTTCCCCGCCCTCATTTCATCCTCTTGACGTGCTAAACAAAGCTGAAATTTGGAAATCCACTCACTTTTCTGGGCTTTAGTACAGTCCTAGGCTTAGCAATTTCTCTAGCAGCTTCGAGTGTGACATCCTTCTTGTTCTCGCGGTCGAACATGCGGAAGAAGTTGTTGTACGACCCCGTCATGATGTGCTTGTCGTTGCCGCTCCAGCAGCACTCGAACTTGTCGAAGATGCAGTCATTCTCGTACAGGGAACACAGCTTGGAGCGAAGGTAG
>VOMN01017274.1:0-11985 GCA_014899125.1 Orchestia grillus
AGGGGAGGGTAACACACACCCCCAACAGGAGGGGCAGGGAACACACACCCTCCACGAAGGCGAAGGAGAGGTTCACGCAGCCGGGGTAGATATGGTCAGGATGGCCGTTGAAGACGACGTGTGAGAGCTGCGAGGTGATGCCCTCCGTGAGGCGGCGGGCCAGGCTGGTCACGTGGCGGTGGTCGTAGTCCATCTCCTGACGCGCGAGCTCGCACGCTGCGCCCAGCCCCACCACCAGCGGCGCAGGCAGGGTGCCTGACCTGCGGGCAGCACATGTGTACAGTGACTGGTAGTACTGCTACTTCTACTACTACTACTACTATTACTATTACTACTATTACTGTTACTACTGACATGTGTGCATCACCACCACCCACCACACCACGACCAGTAGCACATCACCACCTCAGTACTAGGCAACATTTGCAGGATTTGAGCGCAGCTCACAAGGATCAAAATTTCGATCTGCCGTCACGCCTCTCTAGACAACCAAGTACTCGCGGCGCCATAGGAGTCAGGACTCAGGGTCTGTTGTGTAACTTCCGAGTCAGGACTCAGGGTCTGTTGTGCAACTTCCGAGTCAGGACTCAGGGTCTGTTGTGTAACTGATTCCAGAAATACTTGCTGGAATCAGTTACAGAAATACTGAAACTTTAAATGACTCCATAAGCACATTCATCAAGACGCCTTGCTGCCATGTGCCAGCGATTTAAGAACAAGACAGGGAGACACACAAGTCAGCTCAAGACGACCAGCAAACAATTATTAGAGCTTCAACTCTTCACTTCCTCGACGAGTGAGAAGGAAACCAATCTCTACTTGGAAAGTCTTGCAAGTGCGGTATATGGTCAGCAACGATCAGCACTTCACGAAAGAAACTATTTTATCTGAAAATGTACAGACACCATCCAAGTGGGGCTTTAAAATATGAAACAAGCAGCAAAGTCAGAAAATTACCGAGGAAGAAGAAAATTTCCTAACCAAACTCTTTCAAGAGATCTTCCACTAATTTCCTAGAATAAAATTCTTGAACGAGATAATTTCTAAAAATTTCGTGTTCACATTAAATTTTGTTTCAAATTCAATAAATCAGGTACGTACAGAAGCCCTCTGAATGCTTCGGCAAGTCTACGGAGACACGGCTGCCACACACAAGAGTTTGCAAGTGGCTTGCGAGGGTTAGAGATTTGGGTTCTTCTGTGTACCTTCTTCTCTCTCTTTAGACCCCCATCACTTTATTTCCCCCTGGTGTCAAAAACATTACAGTGTCAGACATGTTTACCAAACTTTTTGATCAGCCCTCGTACACAATGAACTATTATTGCATGCAAGGAACACAACCACACACAACAAATAAAATAATCCTGATGAATAACTTTAGCACGATTTGTTTGGGGTCTCCAGAGTAATGTGATATTCTTGATACAGTTGCGGCCTGGAACTCACTCCTCATAGCACACGCCAGCCTCATGCCACCCACTCACACCTCATGCCACCCACCTCATACCCCGCTCCTGCCCGCCGCCGCTGAGCAGGGCCTCGACACGCACCCTTGGCTTGCGGCGCACGTAGAGGCAGCCCACGCCCTTGGGCCCGTAGATCTTGTGGCCGCTGTGGGGCACACGCGTTCGTCATCACCGACTCGCGTCTGGACTGGCAACTTTGTGGCGCAGCCATGCCACAAGTCACAAGTTTTGTGGCACAGCCATGTCCTCACAAGTCACAAATTTTGTGGCATAGACATGCCCTCACAAGTCACAAATAGCTCATCCCTGACTGGATTATTGAAAGCTCAAGTCCCAAGAACCTCTGGCCAAATGTACACGTCCACAAATAGTCGAGAGGTCGCCCTGCAGACACGCATTAAGGCGGGCGGCTGTAGAGCGCTGGCGAGGTTTGCTCCACTCCATGGGCGCACAGCACCTCAACACAACCAAATAGGTGCACCCCAGTTCAACACAACTATGAGGCACCGCACCTCAACACAACACAACTATGAGGCACCGCACCTCAACACAACACGCTTATATGTGGTAGGCAGCGACCCAAACATCCTAAGCCGCATCACTCTGAGGCCTCTAACTCCAGAAAAGATCGATACGAACAATTTTACACCATAGGGATCACAACTTCACAAACATCGTACAGCAGACCTAATTTTATAAAGCGACCATTAATGACACACGACAATCTAAACAATACCGTACGCCTTGAGCAACTTCTAATCAACCCTAGTTATCTTATGAGGGGGATCAGAAAGAAAACGAAATTTTATCGTAACAATGAAAGTATCAGGTTAGAACTAAGTTGACACGTTGACTCCGAAGTGGATCATATATGGTACACGCGATCATCTAACCCAACCTAATGTAACCAAAGCACTATCATGTATAAATATAAATTTTTGAATTTTCTTCAAATTTGTGTTCATCAATCGAATAAGCTAGTTCTGATTAGAAAGAAAATTAATAAAGCAACCAAATTTGTGAAACCAAAATCCTTCATTTTTAAATTCACAGTAGAGATATTTGTTGGTATGCAATTTTACCTCGTGTTAGAATCGGAGTCAATGTGTTAAGCAAGTCAGAACATGTCACTGAGTGCTCACCTCGCTTCTGGTTACTTGCAGCCAGTGATGCGCTGACGAAGGTACAGAAAAGACCCTCCGTAAAAGAAGCTCATTTTGGAACCATGGAAAATAGGGAATTTAAGATAAGATCGAATATCAAATTTCTGGGGAAACTCGAATGGAAAGGAACGCAGATCATGGAGGCTTTAGACACAGGTTTTTTAGTACTACTGCCTCAAGGAAAACTGCAGTCTGCAAATGGATTCACCGATTTAATGAAAGGAAGTACGACCTTAGAGATGCCCATCGCAGTGGAAGACCAGGAACCTCAAAAAATGACCAAATCATTAAGGCTGCTCAAAATATACTTGAAGAAGATCGAAGAATAACGCTTACTCAGTTAGCTATGATGCTAGACATTCATATGGCTCGGTAAATTCTATTCTCCACAATAATTTGAGACGAAGCAATCTTTCAGTGCGATGCGTCTCAAAAGCGTCACCTAATTCTCCGAAGTAAGACCACTTTGCTGTTGACGAAATGAAACAAATAGACCCAACTGTACAATTGATGGCAAGGAACTAGAAGCAAAGTAAACACACAGTGACGTGTTCAGACATCTTCAACCTTGTTTCACTTGATTTTTTTTTGTTGCTACGATAAAATTCCGTAACTTTTTGACCCCCCCCCTTGTACAATCCCGACTGGAGCAAACTTTGATCCCCCCTCGTACAGTCGTGGTTGGAGCAAACTAACTTAGCCTGAAAGTTAATCGTAGAATTCTAGTATTATTTGGTGCTTTGTCTGACATTTTGGTCCCTGGTGCAGCTCTAACAACCGCACCTACACGACGCAAGCCCCTCGTGAGTTGACGCCCCTTTTTCTAGAAGGAAAAGATTAAAGTCAAACTAACGGACTTTCCTTATATTATTGGATAGTAACTACGCTTGAGAGCTAGGCACGTGGCCTCGTGAGATGAGCCGGGCAATGCAGCACCCACCACACCAGCAGCAGCCCGCAGCACTCACCACACCAGCAGCAGCCCGCAGCACCCAACACACCAGCAGCAGCCCGCAGCACCCAACACACCAGCAGCAACACTGGTGAAGCAGGCACGCTCGATGCAACTCAGACAGCAGCCTGAGAAGCATGGTCAGCATTACACCAACAACACAGGCAACAAAGGCGTTGCCAACACACAGCTCACCTTATGGACATGAGGTCGATGTTGAGTTCGTTCACATCAATGGGGATTTTACCGACGGCCTGCGCCGCGTCCGTGTGGAAAAACACCTTCTTAGCACGGCACAGCGCACCGATCTCCCTGCACACCACCACCTCTCATTAGGCAACTCCAGTAGTCATGGTAGTAGAAGTTCACCATCGCATCTAGCTCAAGTATGTCTCAGTATGCAACGCACAGACCTTGAGTTACAGTTTCAACACCGAGTATTCATTGACAACAAAAGAATATTCTAAAATGGAATACGTACATATTTTAACCAAAATTTCTAAATAATTCCTGACCCAAAACGTTCCTTAGAGCACGACGCAGGCATTCCCAGCGCAAACACATGAGCTCAGCAAGAGAAAAAGCCCGCGATGTTTTGGAAACGCTGATCAGTTTCACGCGTCACCAGAAGACTTGATGCATACACCCGTCACAGTTACACTTGGAGAAATGAAACCTGTACAACTGCCAGGAGGGCATCTCGCAATCTCTCGCTTGTTGAGTGTAAGCAGCACTCGAGTGGCCGTCACTCGAGACGTTACTGAACATTAGAGAGGAGGGAGTTGCAGTAGCACAGTGGGATGGTGGTGGTGGTGTGTGTTGAGCTGCTCTGTAATGTAGTTGGGAAATTTACGGAGGTCAAATTAGACAGAGCCTGACAGGCAGTTATATTAGGAACTTAGCTAACATTAAGCTCCCCTGCATTACACGTGATCCAGAGAAACTGGAGCGAATGGAGCATTTAGTATAGACTATAAAGAACGGGGAATCTACACACGAGGTGTGTTCCTACACAGGACCCCCTATGCATTGAAACAATATAGGAAGAAAATGCAAAAGAGTGACAGGAAAGATGTGAAAATTGAGTGAAACAAAGTGGGCACTAATGATAGAAGTCCCGAAGGCCTGTCTAAAGCTGACAGAACCTGACCTGACAGACAGTTTAATCATGCAGATCTAACAGCTCGTGTCATTCATCATTTCGGCAGCCGTACGGAGAGGCACTAGCGGAGTGCACACACCACACACACACTACATGGAACAATGCATANTCCCCCTCACCGGATGGGCTGCTTCACGCCAATCTCGTTGTTGACGGCCATGACGGACACGAGGGCGGTGTCAGGCCGCAGCGCCGCCTCCAGCTCGGCGACGTCCAGCAGTCCGGTGGGCAGCACTGGCAGGTACGTGACGTCGTAGCCCTCGTGCTCGAGCGCCCGGCACGAGTCCAGCACGCACTTGTGCTCCTGCAATGCAAGCAGCGTCACACCTACCGCTGAGTGCCAGCGTCATGGCCACAAATTCAAATGAAGTGCACGAGCCGCATTAATTAAGAACGAATTCACCTGATCACATGAATTGCGTTTTTGCAAGCAAACTTTTGAGGATAAACATCCCACCCTGGAAGCAAATTTAACCCGCATACTAACAATCTCGTACCTGAACCAGACTGACAAAGTTTCCACAGTAAACTAAAATCCAGAGATAATTGTTTCAACTACTTCCAACATCCATGAGTAGGTTTTTGAAGCGTGGTCCTCTATTTCATAAGCAGACTGCGATTTGATAACTTTTCCCTTTTCCAGAGAGAAGTTCAGGGAGGAGAATTTAGCTCCAACATCGCACCGCTCGCCATCAAATGACAGCAAAAAGTACAGCTAAATTCGCTGAACACGAGGCGAGCTTTCACTGTTAATAATAAATTCTACAAGGACCCGAAGTATGGCCACTACCTGCTCTCCCGCTGCCAGTGACCCAGGAACAAAAACCGTGCCCACAGAACCGTCCATGAACACAACAGTCTCTTGAAACACACGAGGCGGCACGAAAACGATTCACGTGAGAAAGGTCACCAAAAAATTCTTAAAAACGTTACGATGTTAAAGTTTTCGGCGACTGCTCCAGCTGCAGTTTACTCTGCAGTCCTCCCAACCCTGGAGGTGCAGGCCTGCACTGCAGCGCGCTGTCTCGTCGCCAGCAGAGTCGTCCCTTGGACAGCAACGGCCGCGCCAGACGCAGTATTGACGCCATGGCTGCCGCGTCCCCAGGTATCGTAACGTGGCAAGCTCAATACAAACCAAGTCACCAGTGAGGGGTGACGCCTATGGTTCAACCAGGGCCACCCTCAACAACTCACACCGCCACAGCTTCACCAGCAGTTCCCGCCTCACAGCCCCCACCTCCCACACACCCACAACCACAGGGAGCCCTTCTTATTCCCCCATCCAATCAAATATCCGAGTTCACCCACGCACTCTCCGTCAAGTCTACATTTCCATCACGCTAATGAGCTGATACTCATAATTCATTAGCATCAAAATTTTTGCAATTCCCGTTACTGAAACACTGCTTACATTATATACATCTGAGTAGCGGTAAGATACGCGACAGAACCGAAAATCTCGAACATGCCAACACCTCTTCACACATAAGCGAGACAGCCGGCACTGTGAGAGGGGCTGTACTGCACACACTACCATGCTGGCATCCCACAGGCGTGCCTGGAATTAACAATACACCACATACGGCAGGCAAGTCACGTACGGTTTGGGTGGTGATGACGTGTCTCTTCTTGGCCCTGTAGAATCTGGCGACTCCCTTGATGCTGATGTTGTTGCTCTCCGTGGCGCCCGAGGTGAACACGATCTCCCGCTTGTCAGCCCCGACCAGCCCGGCCACTTGCTGCCCGCAGTCCAATTCCAGGTTACCAATTGAGCTCAATCTCGTTAGAAAGGAGTCAAGTATGAGCAACAAATGCCCTGCTCGGCAGAAATGAGCGACAACAGTGAATTCCTGACTGCGTATATACACTGAAGTGAAGTGGAAATTATTTCATTGAAATTGTAACAATAATCAGGAAATGCAATTTTTTTGCAAGTGTTTCTATCGAGGTTTTCATGCTACAATGCTAAAACTGATGCTAATGCAATATAGGATTCCCTAATGCACTTTAGCAAGCACACTTGATGCAACACAGCATCGGGGACACTTTTACCCTCGATACCTACAAGGGGGACACGACAGCTCCAACTACACAGTACGCACCAAAATTTAAACACCAAGCTATGATGAGCAATTAATTGTTCAAAATGTTCTTGGAAAACGACAAATATTTGAATACTTCATTCGAATGGCACTGTCCTGTGCTCGGTGCAAGGGGACACTTCTGACACACCTCGTCACACAGTACTCTAACATAAATTTTCAAAGCACAATGCACACGAAGCTAGCACAGAAAAAGTTCTGTTTTTATCTGATGATGAGTGTATCTATCAGTTGCGAGCTATATTTCAAGTAAATAATTCTACTGGAATTTTATGTTTCTACCTTCTAAAATTTGTTTTATAAATGAAAAAAAATATTTCTGGCCCACAAATCAATAGTGTTTAGCTTAGTTTAAATCATGAGGGTTCTAGCCCATAACAGCTATGGCAGTCGAGGGTATACTGTGTGCACAGCTTGGGTATCTGACTATGCATAACACAGTTACCTACAGTTTGAGAATTGTTAACACATCAAAAAAGTTACACCAAATTCAGTTCATAATTGCATTATCCATCTTGAAGCATAACAAACAAAGCCTCACCTCTCTAGCCTTTTCAACAGCTGCTTCAGTCTCCCATCCATAGGAATGGGTGCGGGAGTGAGGGTTGCCGTACTGGTGAGTGAGGAAAGGCATCATTTTGTCCAGCACACGAGGATCTAGGGCAGTGGTGGCCTGAGCATCGAGGTACAAAGCTCGCACCTCTGGCTTGTCATTTGTGCTGCTGTCATCAGCAGTGGCACCTCGAGGCTTGGGCTGCTGAGGTCGAGCCAGTGAGGACGACACATGGCGAACTGAAATGTCAACAGCATGATAAGGAGAGCATGTTTTAGTGTGTGTTATGCATGCATAATAGAATTGAATAAACTCATACTGAAATCATGAACAAATCGTATACATTAATTTCATTATATTTGAGTATCCTAACAAGCTTGTCATCTAGCTAACAAGGAAAGTTCCCTAGATGGCATTTACATATTGATGCATCAACATCAATTATAACTAGAATGTCCTATGAATTGAAGTTGAATAATGTGTTTATATACCTACCTATCCACAATGGAGATTCTGAGCAACACATTTAGCCTACAATAAATTATACAAATGATAAAAGTAAAATGGGCTTATACTTCAAAAGCAAAAACATTTTCCCAGCTTGGATTGCCAGACACATCACAAAAAATGTTTTAATGTTAAATAGGAATGAATTTGAAAAATTTATTGAAGAAAAAGGTGCAGAGTGCAGTAACTTCAGCCCTTCTGATGGTTGGTAAACTGGGAGGAGCATTCTGATGCTTGGTAAACTATTATATGCCTTCACATCTATTCTGAACACCTTGACTTTAACTAAACTTGAGTTGAAACATTAAACTAACCGTTAAGGATTTACTACAGTCAAGTCTGTTTTTTTTTGTCAAAAAGGAAGCAATTTTAGAGAAGATTTACTTTATTTTAGATAATTTCACAGAGCATTCTATTCAAAGTACAGCTGCTTTCATTCTGGTACATTTCACTAAAAAAAAATTCTGAGTAGCAAGAACCAATTTTCAAATGATTTATGATAAGAAAAAACTGAAAATTTATTTTGAATTGTATAACCTATCTCCCAATCCTGTGCTTTCTTCTGGGTAGGTTGTTGCAATAATTTGACATAATTTTACATAATACTCAAGCCTAGAGTGTGTGAAACTGTAGCCCAAATTTCTGTAGAGTTTGCATCATTACATTGTATTAGTGTAAGAAGGACTTGAATATCTTTTGAAATGACTTTTTCTATGCTATAAAGCCTTAAAAAATTCCTATTCAGTGGCACCAAAATGAAGGTCATACAAAGGATAGGAAACTCTGTGCAGTTGGCCGCAGTAAAGATAATATTAACCACAATTTTTTCACTGGACTTGACTGCTATTCCTTGATAATTCTATGTGTGTTCAAATGCAATTTCTCAACCACACCCCCATTTCTTTCATGAAAAGGCAATTTCTAGTACAGTGAAGTCCTCATACTTCAAACACTTCCCTATCTCAACACGAACAAATTTTGTTCTCTAATCTGAACGCAGTTTTGCCACCTATGCCAGCCGATGACACCAGCTCACCACTCATCTGGGCACCTGCAAGTCTTGCTTGAATTTCTAAAATACAAACAGCCCACAAAAAAATAGTAAGGTTTGAATTGCCAGATGCCACTGGACTAAGTTCAACTTGGTTATCCAATGAAAAAAGGGTTGGCATCAACCATTCAAACCTCTATTATCCATTATATTTCTAATGCATGCTCTCACTTTCTCATCCAGATTTTAGTAGCTTTATCATTTAGTACTTCACATGCATGATTCAATCCTTCCATCTATTCCTTGGTTTACTTTTAAATACCTTCTTCATACTTTCGAATTTATCACTTTCTTAAATAGTAAGCCAAATATTCAACTTTATGATAACCAAAACCAACAGAAAATACCATAAAATTTTACACTATAGGAATTAATTTCAAGTTACTACAAGTTACCACAGCCAGGAAGAGCAGCAAGTACACGCCAAGATGAAGGGAGGCTTGCATGATCTGCTGCCAAGAAAAGGCTCTTTGTTACACACAGTAGCATGATTCTCTTCAAACTCTATGATTTCTGAAAAAAATGAAGAGTATCAATATGACAATGTAGGTGGGTATCAATATAAGTCTCAACAAACCTGAAGAAAGCATTATAAAATTTAGAAATAATCAGGAATATCCAACATCAAATGAAGCCTGTACAGTTCTATGTTGTACTGTAGTTAGGTACAGTAGAGTAAACTATTAATACTTGCTTTACTAAGGCCAACTGTACAGATCATTTTGTTGATTGTACAGCCTTCACTTTGGTGTCATTAGACAAGAATTATTTCTAAGTGGCAGAATAATATTTTCAAACAGTTTCAGAGCATAGAAAAGTTATATTGGAAGGTTTTACAGGCCTTCTCATAATACAATGTAAACCAGGAAAAATTAATTTGGGCAATAATTTTACATGCCGAGAATACCAGTATTATTCTGTTATGCTGTGTCAATGAATGAAGCAGGCCTATCTTAATATAACCCTAACATAATTCAAACATACCCCTAAAATGAACAGGATAAGGCATAAGAAGAAAAGTCAGGTTATACAATGTGAGCTCATTTTACATCACTTTACCTCTTCAAACCCTTTGAAAATAGGTGTCAACCACTCAGAAAAGAATTCCAATGATATCAAAATGGAGGCTGTACACTGAACATGATACTCTATGCAGTTAGCTACTGTAAAGTAAATATTAACCCAGATCTTAAGGACTATTTGCCTAATATTTACTTGAATAATATTTACTTTACTGTGGATAGGAATTTTTTCCTGATGGATGGAAATCTATTTTTCAAAAGTTTTGATGCATAAAAAAAGTTAAATTGACAATATTTACATCATTTCTGTACTAATATTTCAAAATTTCATGAAGTTATAGAAGTTTCAATTATACTTTCTCATCTATTTATCTTGTTGCATTGTGAAAAATTAATGAAACAAACCTTTGCTAACCTAACATAATTTTATCTTAACCCTAACTCTAAGTTTTGCACATATCTAGGAGGAAGCACAGGAGCAAGAGACAGGATTTAGAATATAGAGTAATTTTTCACAATACTATTTTTTAAGCCTTTTATAAATATATTTCTTCTACTTATGAAATACATCCTATCCAATAACACCAAAACAAAGGTTGTACAATAAATAGCATGCTTTCTGCAGTTGGCCTTGGTAAATTGATTATTTACCAAGATCTGAACTTTTCTTTTCCTTTATAACTTCTGTATGGTATATATTTTTCTTTTGCATACTTCATATACAATTTTTTTTCCCCTCTATATACTTATTAAGGACTTTAGACCAGATATAGCAATTGTTGACTTTTTTCTTCCAGGCCTATATATCCTTTCTTTACCTTCTCTTTGTGATCACCAATTTGCAACTCTTGTTTCACATTCTTTCTTCAGATTCTAAATAACATCCTCCTTTTACTTTTATGTTCATTAAATTTGAGCCTGTATGATTTTTACTTTTACCTTCAATCAAGTCAAAAATCTAATATCTTACTTCTTTCATTTCACCTGTAGAATGTCATTCACTTTTGTACTTTTTACCCATTTTGAGAGCAGTTCACTTGCCAAGCAAAATGATATCATTCAGCATAAAATATTGTAGGCTTAGGACATTTTTTGCTTATAAGCCACCAAAAAATTTTTTGTCTCATCCCACTTATCAATTTTTTAATCCTATCTTTAAACATTTCTTTTTACTTTAATCTTCCATGAAGTTTCCTCCCAGTTTAAATCAACATCCCTTTTATTTAGCATTTTTGACTCAATCATTTTCCCCATCCTCCAAATAGTAGTTTAATGTATTATTTATTTAATCGCTCATATCCCACTATGTGCTACATTAGCAGTCTACTTTTTTATTAGCAGACACATTGATTCACTTAACTATTCTAATCTTGCAATTCAAACAACCTGTCATATTATCTCCCAAAATTTACTTCAACCCACATCTCTCACCACTACACCTACATGCTAGTCTGCAGAGCTGAGCAGCGCTACTTTGAAATGTAGCGGCTGCTACATTTCGAAGTAGCGCTGCCCACCTCTGCCTATGGTATTCCTACGGGCAGAGCAGGGCAGCGCTACTTTGAAATGTAGTGGCCGCTACATTTCAAAGTAGTGCTACCCACCTCTGCTAGTCTGCTCCTAGCACTACTCTGCCCACCAGTATATGCATTATTTTCAAACTTTCTCACACTGGTACACTCCCTTGTGATAAATTCAATTGAAATATCACACTAGGTACTGCTATGCCTTTCTACACTCCTGCCCTCCTATTCAAAGTCTAATTGTATGCCTGGGGATGACTGGTGTTTGACAGTCTGACGGCACATTACATACAAGGAAACCCAAGAATGGGGCACAGCCTGGCTTGTTAATTTTGCTATATTTTATTCTTCTTTTTTCTATTTTTCCAACTACAAGAGTTTCCTGCTTGAAATTGAACTAGAACTTGTATTGAACCCGTCCTGCTCCAGCCTCCAGATTGCATCCTCTTCTTCTTCGTTCAGTTTAATGAGGGCTCCGGGTCCA
>VOMN01017276.1:0-16736 GCA_014899125.1 Orchestia grillus
TTCTGTGCACATTGCTAATCTTAGAAATGTTGAATTATGATTAAAATTCTGAGATTATTCCCAATGCTTACGAATGTGAAGAAAAATTATTGGTGGCAACGAAGGTAGTGATCACGTGGTTTCATTAAAGAGACAAAATTCTCGCAAATGTAAAGTTGTGTTAATATTAGCCCTGGAAAGTTAATTCCCAGTAATTTAGTCTATGAAGCTCAATATCTAAGTTTTGCTCAAGAGCAAGAGCTTGATGATAACGGACTAATGCAGTTAAACTTATACCTATAATGCATACTTAGGTGGGATCGTCGAGATAATTGATGCAGCATTTAGAAAAATTAAAAGTGAAATTTAAAAACAAAAATTTGACAAGACCTTTGTATATTTCTCATTATAAGCACTTTTACTGTTCTATATCTTCGTTATTATTAAATGGAGAAAAAAAGAGATAAATATTAATTTGGAAAGCAAATGAATATTTATCAGATAATGATATTAATCATTAGTACGGTATGACTATACATATTAAGCATAGTTTTTGATTTTTATTCCTGGCTGTTATCTTACAAGTCCTAATGCAAAATTAGGTAAAGAATCAAATTTTCATTTAGGCTAGAGAAACTGGAAATACATGTATACTCCGTTATACATCGTGTTGCTCACTGAAGTTCGTAGGAAGAATGTCTTTTTATACTTAAAATAAATTCTCTATTTCTTAAATTGATCTGACAATTTCTCCAACATATGTTTGTAAATTTGACCTGCAATGTTTATATTTCTATATTTACCTATAAATTTCAGAGTAAAAGAAGGTGGAGGAGGTTCGTTTCAACTCACAGATCATATGTTTGTATATTTGGCCTGCAATGATGTCTATGTTTCTATATTTACCTATAAATTTCAGAGTAAAAGAAGGTCGAGGGAGTTTCGTTTGAACTCACAGATCTGTCACCAAGGTGGTGCACGACGCAGGGGAGCCTGGCGGTGCTGCCCTCCCTGACCACCACCTGGGGCTTGGTCCTGCCCATGCGGGGGGTGTGCGACCTGTAGTAGGGGCCCCCAGCTGCGTTGCGGGCGTCCCACGACTGGCGGGAGATGGAGCCGCCCCCCAAAGGCGCTGCTGACCACAGCACCGCCAGCAGGAACGTGGCTGCGCAGGTAAACAGGACGAATGCATGTTTTACATCAAAATTCTAGTCGAAGAAGATAATTCCTATGACATATTTATAATCGCTCACTTAACATTTTGTCTCATACCTCAAATTGAAAAACACAAAATTAGTCACGTAATATTTCCCTATAACTACATGTGAGAATTTTGAGAAATTCGTAGAAGAGGAACATCGGATTGTAGAAATTAATTGAAATTAAGCAGGTAATTATTACATTTACAAAGGAGGATTTGAACAGTCATTTTCATCAAAATAATAAAAAATAGTTCTATTTATTGGATGAAGGCAATATGTTTCAAACCCAATAACTCTAAATAATAACGCGAAATGCGAGCTGAAGACATTTGGCAATGATAGCAATAGTTCGAAAGAGCACAATCTACATCCCAAGGAACAACAATAGACTAATTTCAATGCTTCGGAAAGTAAATAAATATCAATATGACAGATGAAGGCTTTCTTGCATCATTATGTTACCTAGGGTTTTTGTGCTAAGGGAACACAAAATCTGTTATATATTTCGTTCAAATATTAACCTACTTCAAGTGTATAAAATAATTCTAACATTTAATGGAGGTATATTTCCCCCGCCTTTAGGGCATGCCTCGAACACTACACACCGTCACTTATTTCTTTAAAAATGCCAATGTTATCGCAGCAGGCTCTCGTTTGCACTATTTCTAGGTTGGTAATATTAATAAAAGGATTTTTCTTCCTGTGATTGATAAAAGATTGAACAGGTTGGGCAAGGCACACGCTACAATGTACATACCTAAAAATCAATCATATTTTCGAGTGCTCAAGATTCTCATTGTTTCTCACCGTACTCCGTTGGCTTTGAAAGCGTCGGATCAATGACATATCATAGTTATACAAATACCATGAAATTTCTGAGTATTTTTGTTTCCATTTCATCTTCAGTCAAACACTTTTTGAAGTATACAAATCGTTTCTTTTAGCGTGAAAATTACATTTATAATATCCCATCCTCTGAGCGGATAATCAAAATGGCAAATATTTTCTCTGAAATCTTCTACTCACATAATCTATAACTGAAAGACTAAAAGAACAATGAATCATTCAGTCGCAAAGTATTACCGTACGGTACGTGAATGAACATAAAACTTCTCTAGTGGTGGAACCTGAGTATTTTGCAGTGGTATTTGAAAGTGTCAAACGAAGAGTAAATTCAAATCTTAAGATATGGTTACTGTATCAACAACCCATTTGCGCATGAGAAATGACAACTGCAGAGCACATTCTAATTGTTTTAGAATAATTTTCAGGTACACTTTTGCAAACGCCCATCAAAGGCAAGGTTCCATTAGACGCCTGCAGCTCTTCTGCTGTAAAGATGATCAGCGAGCGACAAAAGCAACCCCTCGTCGATGCCCAGCAACTGCATGCAACATTTTTTGAACTGCACCCAGCTGTAGACTGCTGCACAAATATCGTGGGATTGCTTCACAAATAAATGTATTGTAGTCGCACTCCATCAAAGCAGTGCTCTCAATTTCCAATGCAGAGGCTAAGTTACGTAAACATCTTGCGACCTGCATGCGTATGCCGACATACAAGTGTACGTTGAATACGGAGACATTGCCGTGGGAGTATGTGCAAAGTACTCCTCATAAACTTTATTTTATACAAGCTATCGAAAAATAAGAAATTATGAAATACTAATCGCGTAGATTGGCTTACATGTGAACTTAGCATAGGTAGAAAATCTCTAGAATATGAATGTATCCGTTTTTCCGTTTTTAATCGAAGATTCTAGCCCCAAGCTTGATGTAAAGATTCACTTGGTGTTTGCTTAAATCCGACATTGCTCTGAAAATAGAGTTAAAAGTTACGGCTACATTTAATTGACATAATTCGACGGAAGTAGTCTTTGCTTATGGTAATTTGAAATGTAGTTTAAGTTGTAACAATGTTTTATAGGTTTTGCATGAAATACTCCAACATCAGTAAGGTTATGATTGAGGGTTTGTCGAATGCTCACGTCCAATGTTTCGCACTCGTCGCGTCAAATATTCAAGAATATTATCCTTCAAGGCGCTCGAACTTTTATGACGATTGCCAAGCGTTCCAATTTTCTACCATTGGATTCGAGTCCAGGTGCATTTTCCGGTCGTATCTGCCAGCGACGTGACCCAGCGCTCGTGTGCTGGGGCATATTCCAAGGAACGCTGCTTTGATGAAGAAGTCAGGCAGCCCTGAGCCACAGACCTCCGTAGTTTCGGAAGCCTTAGTGCTCTTAATGAAAGAGGCTCAAGATATACGATATCGCCCCGATGACACAAAAGCTCGCAATTGAAGAACATCAAGACGGCTGGGGAGAGATGAAGCTTCGCGGTAACCCCGCATCTTTCGTGCGTCACAACCGGCCATGACCATCTGCGCGGCGTCGTCATCAACCCTACTTTGACGGCCGGTAAATGGGGGCACCGGCCCTCCGCCAATTAGCATTTGGCGCAGGGAAACTGCTTTGCAGCACTGCAAAGTCAGAACATGTGATGGGTGAATCATCTTCAGCTTTGAAACTACTGCTACAAGGGTTGTGTGCCTTCGATGTGGGATTTCTATTGAAAATGACGTAAATTCATTCTAACGTGCTGCATTACTGATCATAGGCATAGATAAAAAAAACACGCCTACATCTTTTGATTGCAAGATAACATCAACTAATTTCAAAAGAACTTACCGCTCATAGTTATGCAGCTTACGAACACATCCGTGGATTACAAAACATGGTGATGCGCAGCTGCTACCTGAGTGGCTCACGAGTAAAAAAATGGCAAATGAAAATAAGAACAAAGTTTTAAGTTCGGCTTGTTTAAAGTCTACCGTCTGCTTCGTCCTTCATGAATTCGTTGGTGTATTTGAGTCTCCGCAGGCCAGCTAAATGCTGGCACATTTCTGAGGTCGTGGTGACACACTACAAGTCGTTTTTTTGTTCCTTCCACATTATTCTATTCACATTTGGCTGGGTGAAGTGGGCATGATTAAAAGCTACTTTTAACTAGAGTTGGACGGTTATACGACTCATAAATTTGAAATCCAAAAGAAAAAGAATTTTTAAACTTTGAAAAGTATTCGAATTAAAATTTCGCATAATGTTTTTGCGAAAATATTATATTACGTCAAGAAAAAATGAAGTATCGTCGAAAAACGCATTAAATTTATGTGAGTTGAAATGCTCTACACAACCATATCATCAAAGCACAAGTTCAAGTCGCTGGCCTTGACTCTAAGCTGTTTGGAGATCTAGAGCTCACTAATTTTTAATATAATTTCATTTTCATTCATGTAAACTTCACAGGAAAGTCTTTATTTCCCAGTCGATCGGGAGAAAAGGTTCAAAAAATTGATCCTAACAACTAATTACCGTCGGTTGACTATTGAAAGCTTACGAATTATTCGGTTTGATTTCAACACGGCTTGTTCTTCTACGTGTTAAGTTGCTTAACCTAAACTTATTTTATGTGAAACGTCTGCAAATTTTCTACGTTTCAGATTAGGACCAAAATCTAGAACAGAAATTATTCGCAATCATATAGTATCATGGAATTTTCTTTTCCACTATCACTCACGAATTTTCAGAACATTTCAACGAATGTTTGCTATGGGATAAATAATTAAAGTAAATTACACAGGAATCACAAGAAAAGCCCCAAAACCTCAGTAGGATCCCCGAAGACACGGTTACTGGCAGAAAACTGTTAGGGGTCGTAAGGCAGGATTTACGAAGCGATTGCTGCAGACGAACCGCTGGCATTCGTAAAGCGAATGTGTTTCCGCTAACGATAATTTTGCTCGCGTGGAACTGGGAAAGAACGTGGAGCCGTAACCATTAAGCCACTGAGTTCGTTTGCATAGAAAGACGCACAGTTGTAGACGACAGAGAAACGACGTGCGTGCCTTTGTTGCCAGCGCTGGCAGGCCTGCTGGCATTCATGCAGGGTGCCCCCCAGCGCCAGACGCTCTTTATAGCTTCACGTTACCTTGACGGCGAATGCTGTTCCGTTATCCTGAACTTTTTCGAACTGCGATAGCCGTGCGAACTCGATAAAATAATGCGCTAGGCCTTTAGAGTAAAGAGAAGAGAAAGACTTCAGCTTTAGATTTATTTCGGAAGCGTAAACGCTGACACGCTTTAAAATGAAAACATATCTTCTCGAAAAAAAACAGGTAGTACAGCCATGTTCAGTATAGCTAAGTTACTCGTATCCTTGAATGAATCAAATTTTCTACGTCATTATATAGTAGAATAATTCTGACGAATGAACCGAATAGACATGGACAAAAACACCAACACCAGCGTCCTTATGGTCCTAGAGGAATGTCTTTACTGGAACGATCAAAAAAAAATCCAGGGTAGTGATGAGCCGTGAACGTGAAGGTGCTACAGTTGCTGACGCGCGGCGGATGCGGACATCCTGAAGACTTGGCAAGAACGTCTTCTTGGTTGCTTCGATAAGAAATCGATTTCCAGCACCAATTCGAGCAAACATCTAAGCAAAAGGATCTGCTGGAATCGAACACATATGAATGCAAGAAAAGGATTGAGTTTTCAGCAATTCGTAGCTATATTCGGAAAAATGATCGCTTAAGCTTACGCACTAAAGTTGAAAAACTACTTTAATTTTTAATAATAATTATGTAGTTTTCCTTAAATGAATGCGTTGTTTTTGTGAAAAATATAATTCCCAAACAAAAAATTATGCAAACATAAATACATATTCGATAAAACTGTTATTCATTGAACATAATATGCAACATTTAGTGGAAGGACAAGTTGCTACTGGAATGCACCTGAAACTAAATGTCTTACTGCACCCAATGATTAGATCAAACTACGCACTCGCATGTGTATTTTCCTCAGTATTCAATTCTCAAATTTAGAATCTCATTTCATTCATTGACGCAGAAAAATGACGAAGCCGAACATAGATATAAGCTTCTTAGAAAGAAATACTTTCTATGGTTGACAATTAAAAACTCTAACAAAATATTCCACTTCACTCTAAATTTCCGTGTATGAATCACGAATAGGATATACATATATTGACGCATAGTTTACCCAGATCAAAATTTGGCTTCAATTCCAAAATATAAACAGTTTTCAAGGTGGTAGCGTTAGACCACGAGTGGTCGCTGCAGTGGTGTCACAGGTACCGCAGCCGCTCTCTGACCAGCCCGCTGTGACACTATAGATCAATTACGTAAGAAGATACTTGAGTTCAACGGGGACATGCAGCCACCACTGAACGAACAAACGAACACGTACCAACTAATCAGCTGCTTAGCCATTTTTCAAATCTCGTGTTTCCTGTTCTTTCATTGGCCAATTTTCATGACGTCATGATGTCCCAGGGCACCAGAAGACAATTAACTGGATGCTTTATCTTCTATGTATGTGACCCTGCCATTTGGAGGACAGCTCGTGACCAAAACTTACCCGAGATGAAGAGCTGTCCAAGCATCAAGGGGAATGAAGCAGGGAACCCATACTCCGTAGAGCAGGGGAGAGGCCTCGCAAGTTGGTCGGATGAAATTTCCAATTGGAAAGGAAATCTGAGACGTACCAACGAGGGAAAAATAGGATTTTCTCAAAAATGAGAGTCCAACTTAACCCACACAGGTGGACATAGACGAATGACAAGAGAGGGGTTGGCGGTCCCATGACAACTTGAGGAGCGTGCTATAAATTACCTTTTCGCTGGACGGTGATCAAAAAATCTAGCAAGAATAACAAAGTACGCAACTTGCCGTTGCGAGAATGACCAGGGAAACAGAATCCTTGAACAGCAGGGCTGTACATGGTCACCGTGGGGGTGAGTAACGGGACTATGTGGCCCGACACAACCCTGGCACCGCCGCCACACAGGGGGTTAAGAGTTGGAGTCCTAGGCGAGAGAAGTCAGCGCCAGGAGAACACAGCGAGTGTTGGAACCAACGCAGGACGGCGAGAACTCTGCTGGAAGTTTGAGTCTTAGAGCTTGCTGGAAGTGATACTCGGGGTCCAGAAAAGTACTTGATCAGATTTAACTGATTATTGTTGAATGTGCTATTTAGTTCGACCGTTATCAAAATTCGCAAAAACGTTGCACAAGGTGACTCACTCTGTTGATGCTCAGCCATCCTCTTCTTTTTGCTCTTTGAATTACGTTTCAAGTGAAGAAGGAGCTTTAGACTAACTAATAACTCCAATTATGATTATCGAATAGTCTTCAAAAAGAAGAGCAAACGCTTGGGTTATTAAACTATAAATCCAGCTGAAGAATTTTAAAATTTCCTCGAAATATACGTAAGCCCGGAACGTCTCGCATTTGCTTAAGTAATGAATGTATTTGTATGAAAGCGTACGCCATTCAAGTGAAATCATATCATAGTTGAGCGTATGAGATATAAAATTACTCATGTTAATAAAGAAATATGATGAATACTTTCCTCGAAATGGAAAACTTCTTTTCTATGCTTTTAAATTACAGCTCGGCTTTTGTTTCGTTGCGAACGAGCTGGGGCTTCTGAATTATCATGCAATTTTGTTATGGAAAGGAGAACTCGAAATCATACCGAGGAAACTGAAAGATGTTGTCGTACATCCAAATAACTTTCGAGCATACAACGAGCTTTTATATTTTGCTTATACCCGACCATATTTTTCATTACTTATGTGTATACGATCCTTTCAGACTCGTTAACTTAGGAGGAGCAATGATTTTAAATGCAGAAGTCTTCACAATGGCGGCACGCTTGCCAGATTGAAAATCATTGCTCATATTTATCGTTCATATTGAGTCGGAGAAAAGGGTATTGAGTTTCCACACAGAAAAAAAACAGGTAGAATATTCGTATGGAATAAACATAGGTACAACATGATGGGTCTCAAAATACTATGAAGTTCGATATATTGGGTAAAACATTCATTTTATCTTATTAACAATGTTAGGTGCAATAGTTCTTCAGCAAATGTTTTGGGTAAATTTTTAAAATCGGAAATCAACAGAAAAACTTAATTAGGACAAAGCATCAGACGCGCTCACAGGATTTCCTGCTCTCAAGTTTGTCTAAATTAAAATTATCGTCTCAGTTTCGCCGAATGATAATCGTGATAAAATTTAGATCATCATCGTCGGTTTCCGAATTAAAGCCTTGAAGTCAACATTTTAATGACAAAATTTTTACGGAGCATTATCGTTGACTGCAACGTTTGACAATATCAAGTACCGTAGTCCATGTTTGCTATAACGGTATTTCACTATTTATTTAAGAAATCGTCAGGCGTAATTATTAGTATTCAAGGGAGCGAAATAGTCGAAATTGGTGAAATCGTTGGAATTACTCAGCATTATGGAATGACTAAGAATGGTGCTTTTGTTTTTGCGACGTACTGTCGTTAGGGAAGAAAATAAATATGTTTCTTGAATGGATTGCAATCTAAAAGCCTAAAACCAAATTGTCATCGTTTCTGTATCATCTACAAAGTTTGAGTTCCTTCTATTAAACTCCTAATAACCACCGGAATTGTTCGATTAAAAAAGTGCAAAGTTCTCAGTGTTGTTATTGGGCTAATGAAGTTTTTAGGCGTTAAACGTTAAAATAAATTTCGCAGAAATTGGTTGAATTCATGGTTCCTTTAATGACATGGAGTCTTCTTAGACCTGCAGGGAAAGAACAACCCATAACATGATGCTTCCACCACCATGCTTCACTATGGGCAGGGTGTTTCGTCGTTGCTGAAAGTTTTCGGTTTTCACTTAAAAGTCGTAGAGTAACTATTGCCGAACAGGTAGATTTTTGTCGTATCTTATCTGACCATAGAATATTATCAAAATAGTCATTCTATTTGTTGGCGTATTGCAATCAAGCTGCAACATGATCTTTTTTCAGCAGTGTGACTTTTCATGCAGCGCGTTTCTTCAGTTTTCTTTAATCTTCAATTCATAAAAGAAACTCAATATCTTCACAGCTAGTTTTCCTCTAGGTACTTACCACCAATAACGACGAACATTCTGAATCAAATGAAGAATTCACTTCATCCAAAAGACAATCAAAGCTGGCCTAGGTTGAGGAAATTAATTCAAAAGAAAAATCAAATTTTATAAAGGTTGAGGGAATTAATCTGAAACACAGTGAAAGCTGGCATAGGTTGAGGAAATTAATCTAAAAGACAATCAAAGTTGGCATAGGCTGAGGAAATTAATCTAAAAGACAACGAAAACTGGCATGGGCTGAGAAAATAGGCTAAACGCTGCTTTCTTGCTGCTGGTGACGTAACTGACGCCTCTTCGTCCACTTACTGCTGTATATTTCATAAACACTTGAGCTTCTTTCTACACTTAATTTTTACTTCTGAACGCACACGTGAAATAACTTTTCTCAATACCATAGATCCTTTCATCCTTTCTTTGGGTGTGAGTGCTTTTAACTTTTCCGTGGGCAATTTGTGAACGGAAAACATGACAATGGACTGCATTGATTAGCTGCAAGCGAGTTTTAAAGAAGATATCGCCATTACTAGCTAGAATAGGTCATTTTTCGGGCTATAGCTGGATGCTAGTCTCATGAGTAGAATATACAATGGTATTATTTGGTCATAAGTGAAACGTGAATGGGTAAAGCTACGAACATGCAGAAAAGTACCTCACACAAATCATTCACAGGTAGGTTTGAGGCATACCTTCTTTCGCTGTTGTGAAGAAATCCACGTACGTCTGTGTACGCCGACTTTTGTGGATTTACGCTCATATATGTGTACGTATGCAGTCTTTTACTTCAATTCCTAACTCACACTATGTTTGCGCCTCTATTTGGGATTTTAAGTTATTCGTTCAGAGATGGTCAATTTTTAGTAATGTGTAATCCTAATCTTTTTCATTATTAAACATTAATGAACTACTTTAAATTAACAATCCTCATTTTTATATACGTTACCCTAGAAGCCTTGCAGTTTATTCGGCACACAAGAGGTGTATATTCCAATTCCAGATTTGTATCATTTCTCATTTGATTGTAAAATTGTGTCCGATGTTCAATACTTGAGGTAAATAAATGTTTCAAATGTCTGAAATTAATTATTGTTGAATAGTGACATGGATGAACGGAGTTATCTCATGTGACTGTCAACTTTGTCGATGACTATTCAAGAATGTAGAAGAGCCTAGAATTAGAGTTATTAGTTACTTTATCCGTACCTTTACGAAGATCTGCAAGGCTCGTGAGTTATTTTAATAATAATAGCTTATTCATTATAATAATTTACAAATCTCCTGGCACATTAGCTTATTTTCTTCATGTGATGATGAATATACCAACTCCTATTAGCATCCTTAAGATAATTTGCTACTAACTCATGTAAGAAAAACTGCCAAAAAATTTTGGAAACAAAGATACACCAATTTAGCTTGGTTAGTTTTTTCAGGTCGCCTGGAATACTCGGTGACGCAACGTAGCTGTCAGAAACTCGGGCCACCGCCCATAGTGCAACTCGTGCGTGACTGCTAGCTTCGCTGTCTGTCCAAAACAGACTACATCAGCAAATTCTACACAATCCCCGGAAAGTGGATGGCTTTTATGGAATTTGTCAATGAGGTTTTACTACCGCAAGATATTTCTGGGCGTCGAGAGTTTGATTACAGTAATATTTTCAGCCCCAGCACACAGAACGCGCAAAAATGCTCTACATATACGATAACATATCGTGTTCGCCGAACTGTTTCCTGCTGCCAAAGTTTTGTGAATCATATCGGATGACACTGCTAACGTTCGGTGTAACAGGCCGTCTCACAGGCTTGTAGACAACGCAGCTTTTCTGTCTCGTGTTCACGCGATGACTACCCGATTGCTTGAATGCGTTATAATCAGAAAAGGAATGCTTATTTCACTATTTTGAAAGGGTACAAAACTTACAAGTGGCAGAGTTTCTTGTGGCTGTAATTTTCTAACCAGGAATCGACTTGATTTTTGAGTTTGCTGCTCTAACATTACCTTGCCTCTTAGAACACGAGTTAGCACCAAATCCAAAAGTAATTTCGAGCTGTTAAACATTCTTCAACGAAGATGATGAAGCATTTTGGTTATTCATTTTTTATTGTTACTCTTAATTTGCCCACCATACTTCAAACGCGATCCCGTCCAAACTTGTTGGCTTCTATGATGAAAAGCTGATGAAATAAAAATAAAAGATCCTTTTAAGTACGTGATATGTTTCACTTATGTTAAGTTTAAGCCTGAGGTACGAGCTTTTCAGAATTTCTAGATCATCAGCTAGGAAATATAAATTGAAAAAATGCTGAGGTTTTTAAATATTCTCGGCTAGAAACTATACCTATATCCACGTAAACAAAATAATCATCGCTATCACATGCGAAACTTATTAGCAGCCTATAAGAACGAACTCCAAGTCCTTTAAAATATGATTATATTTTAACGTGTACAAACACAAAGAAAGAAGAAAGTATCACATATCATTAAACAAGTTGATGTACTACACGTCACACAGGTATCTGCTTGCTTATGTTCTTGGAAATTTAGATTTAGCTGTTCATACACTGAGCAAACATTTCAATTGCTCTTCCTCTCGATGTCCTTTTTTCAAAATTACTCATTACTCTGATGAGTAACTTAGCAGTAAAGATCCTCATTCAACGGGCTTAAATAGAAGGAATTTTATAAAATCTTGTTTAAATTGGACATCAGTAGTTTCTATACATTCTTTAATCATAAATTAAGGTTTTGATAAATCATTTACTCATGCGGTAAGTGTATGGCATTTATTTTCCTGGCTGTTCTATGAGAATTGTCTGAAAATTGGAAGGCGGCTTCAATCTTTCCACCGTTTATTTTTCAGAGGCATTCGCTTAAATAAACTATATTTCCACCCCTGCGTCCAGAGAAACTCACTTTGACATTTAAATTCAGTTGAATAAACTCTTTTCATTTGTCCGGATTAGGAGCTTAATCATCAAGCCGGAACTGAAACTGAGATGCTTAATTCAGGTGTTCTAATCCAGGAATTTGTTGAAAATTGTAAATATATGACTAGATATGCAAAAATATGCATCTCTTGAGACTCAATTGTTGCAGCAACAAAGAAGAAAAACAAAACAAGTCTTCATGTCACCATCGATATAGAACACAAAAAATCGTTTCAAGAAGTGCTAGTCCAATTTTAACTCCCATCAAAAAGAAATGGGTGCAAGGTTTTACATATCAATCTCGCCATGGGAACGAGTCCATTCCTGGTTGGGCGTAGTTCAAGTCAAGCATAACAACGCCTACGCAGTGCAATTGTACTCACTTCAAAATTTGAAGTAGAAAAATCGAAAAGAGAATTCTTTCGGAATTTGTTTTCCTTCTGAAATCTCAGGATTTCTGTCCTTTATTTTTGATACGATGTCTATTCTGCGGACCAGAAATGTGAGTCTGGAGGGCTTGGAGTCGTTTTCCGTAGCTACACGCCAATCAAACGCAAAATTCATGGATTGTGCGAAGCATGCGTTTGGGCAAGGTGAGATTTGAAACTTTTATTTCTGCATGTTTTAGCCTAATAAATTCGCATTTCAAATCCAATATCAAAGTTTTTTCCATTCCCCCTCGGTATGGAGGTTTGTGTGCATGTAATATACAAGAATTGACCTAGAAATTTGCTGTTAGACTATACTTAGCGTTTACCTTCGCACAGAATTCCTAAAATGATTTAACGTAACAGCAGATGGGTTTAACCATTAACGTGACGAAATATGAATACGACTGACATCATACACATAACTTTCCAGTCCAGATTCTTTACCGGGCCTCTATAATTACTTATAATTTTCGCCGCCCAAGAGCAGGCATCGCAGACTGACAGTTTGACTATTGACGGGTGCGCCAAAAAAGCACTAAGTGCCAAGTGGCAGCAAGTACTGAACGAAATTCAAGCTAGGGTATTGAATGTTTTTTTAATTTCTTTCAGATTGCAGTCAGAAATTGGTTTTATCTCCTAACGTCTTTCCTGCACGGCTCTTCAGAATGCTAAGCCTCACCAGCTCTCGAGCAGCAATGAACTGGTGCGTCAACAAGCTGTTCTATACGAATACAGTCCCCCCCCCCTCACGCTCCGCTATGTTCCAGCAAACAACCGCTCTACAGTCGTCCCCCGCACGCACCGCTATGTCCCGCATGCACCGCTATATGTTCCAGCAAACAATCGCTCTACAGTCGTCCCCCGCACGCACCGCTATATGTTCCAGCAAACAACCGCTCTACAGTCGTCCCCCGTATGCAGCGCTATATGTTACAGCAAATAACCGCTCTATAGTCGTTTTTCAAACATAGCGGTATCAGCGAAAGCGAGCATCAAATAGTGAGATAAATAATTTTGTCATAAGATGCATTTTGAGCGTATCATCTAGCAGCACTGAGCTGCAACTTGTGGCGGCTTCCACGATGATATAATTAATGCACAGACGACAGTGCAAAGGCTGGTGCCGCAAAGTGGTGCACCCAAACAAATAGACGTATTATCTTGGCTTAAATTTGTTTTATGTCAATTACGTTGTTTGATGCAGTAGTTCAAGGCTTGGAAACATCTGATGCACCGAAACAAATAGACGTATTGTCTTGGCTTAAATTTGTTTTGTGTCAATTACGTCGTTTGATGCAGTAGTTCGAGGCTTGGAAACATCTGCTGCAACTTTCCTAGATCCTTGAAAAACATTTTACTGTTACTGTAACGTTTGCTGTTCTTTCAGTACATAAGATGTAGCCCACTTTTGCTCAAGTTGTAAAGTTTCGTTTCAAATATATATGTCTAGTCTTTAGGTTCCCATGCACATAAACTAGCTAAGTCTGCATCTATCCACTTTCAAAATTTTGTGAAAGTGAATAATATCGATGATTGGAATCTAAATAATAATTTCAAGATCGTGTTCTGGCGGAAAAGCCTCGAATGAAAAGCAAATGGCGGAACTCGAGTTACGTATGTTTCGCGTTGAGAACATTTCAGTGATTGTTCAGTGATTGTTCATTCCAGATAGATTGTTCAATAAGTCCTTATCTTGATAGGGGCCGACGCGTGTGATACACTGATCCGGTCTATCTCTTCAGCATAATTTTACTTTGATTTTCATTCCTACGTGGAAGTAATCCTACAAATCACAATTCCCAATATATTCTGAACTATCGTACGGTGACAGATCATTTAACTGGCATTTGCTGCCAGCCTGAGCTCTCATTGCACTAACTGTTCTTACGAAGAGAAATTGGCCAGAAATTACACGAAGCCAGCACATCGCGTCTCACGATATAAACTCTAATTACGCGCTGCGCTGCCACCAACGACTGACTCGCGGCATGGCAGCCTGCAAATAATGACCAATCCCGTCTCTTAAAGTCTCAGAGTCCAGCTCTGTATCAATGATACATGAGGCGCATAACATTTATGAACAACCTCATTTCCACAGCGACAGCGATGATTGAAATTTATTACGGCAGACCTTGATTTTTTCGAAATTTTAGGGAAACGAAGTGATCGTCAAGAATATTTACGCTCTTCAAAATAGTATTTTACGGTTGGTATATGAGCTGCAGAAGGAAGGTATCTTTTCTTGGTGTTCAAAAACGCTCTTCATCTGGCTGGCCTTCTATGTACAGCCCCTTCCCACCAGCCCGCATCTGCCTTATTTTGGCTGTAATCGCTACAGTTTCATTTAAAGCAGAGGCAACTTTTGAATTTCAGCCAAATTACCAGCAACACCGTATGAACAGAGTGCGATGAGGATTTGAGGACATTATATTTTCTTTAGACGACTTCCTCATATTTAAATGCGTTGTCAACTTCAGAAAACTCCCATCACGAGCTGGCAACGGGTACGAACACCCACCTACCGGTTGTTGCTGTACCTCTAACTACAAAATTATCAAATTTCTATAGGTTGTAACGTATTTAGAGCATAGAGTATAAGTAGGATTGAAAAATGCTCGTGCTGAAAAATAATCGAATCACAAGGTAAATAATCTTGGAAAGGTTCCCTGTTTGCTGTACAAACACCGCTGTCCATCCAACAAGTATGAAATGTTATAGAAAATTGTTATATGCAGAAAATCAATGATAGGCTTCAGCGGCGAGCATCAGGGGTGACAGCAACAGATCATAATTGTTGTTCATAACGACGTCATCTACCAGTCGTATTGGCTATGAACGTACTATTTCTTGTCTTTTTTCGCATATCCGTACAGCAAAAAAGCTCGAAAGAGAAGTAATTCACCAAACTCTGCTGAATAATAGTAGTGCATGCATGTTTGCATTCCCCCCCCCTCCTCCCTCCCGCCACCAGGTGCCTCCTGACGTTGCCTGACGAACAACGGTAGAATTTACGATCCAACTTCTTTTTTTGGCATTTTTCCTGAAATTTCTTCCGAGCGTCGGAGGTTTTCTTAAAAAAAATCCTCTCTCTCTCTCTCGAACTTGATTGGAATCCTTGTAACCCAATTTCCATGACTTTTTACTGGGATGCATATAATATTCTCTTAGATATTCGAGCTTTAAGGATGAACGATGCGAACTCTGTACGTGAAAGATATTCACTTTTGATTGTGTAACTTGCGTGCGAGAGACTCTCAGTGCTGCGTGGCCCTGGCGGCGCTCACCTGCCGCGGAGAGAGTGCCAGCTTTGAACAGAACTGACTAGCAGTAACATTTTTATTCAATGATAAATTAGGGGTTATTCAACATCATGGTGGTTAGTATGAATGTCAAGGTGGAGAAAGAATAATGTTTTATATACTGACGCAATTTTAACACCGCCTATTCTGAGGCGTAGGATGGCATGTGCCCGAAGTTTACTATCCTTTTTAATCCCCGTGTCTTGAGTTTCCTACGTGCATAAATTCAAATTTTGTTATAATTTTGCAGTTTATCGCACGTACAAAAGAATCTAGGTTACAATATGTCCTCTTTGCACTGTAATTACAATATTAAGAGATATTATCACGCTTCACTTTTCGTGCTTAGGAGCGAATTTAGAATCACGATCCGAAGTTTTAACGCAACTTCCTCACGTAATATTTAGATTGTAGTCGTGAAAATCTCAATTAGAAGTTCCATCGAGACTTTCTTGTTTTAATTTTAAGGCTGTCATTTTATTAATTAAAAAATCGAAAGGTATATACTTTGTATGTAACTGATTTCGGAATAATCTATTTTTTTTCTTTTTCTTTCTCTCCCACTCTTAAAAATTTCAATTAAAACCACGTTCATGCAGAGTGGCCCAAAAGTAAGGTACCCTCCCTGATATTGGTAGCACTGATACGTTAACGATTGCTTAGCACACAATTTCATGAAAGGGTACCTTACTTTTGGGCCGCATTTTAAAAGGCGTCGTCACTTGGCCAAACTGTACCCGCAGTCACTGCGTGGAGCTGCGTGTATCCACGGACAGCCTTAACTCGGCCACGCACTATGCAGGAACCACGCAGGCAGCACAGGCCAAAAGTCTACCCGAGCCTCCATAACTACTGCTCAACAAACACCGTCCTACCACAGCTCGCCCCCCCCCCTCCCGGCCAGGTCGTCACAGAAGA
>VOMN01017277.1:0-12632 GCA_014899125.1 Orchestia grillus
TGTGCTTCACTAATAAATTCAACGAAATATTCATCAAACGAAGTAGGCACACAACAACTAAAATGTATCCGATTTCAAGTGAATTCATTCGGTCGTTACTCACTCTGCCTCTGTATTATACGTGGTAACAAATGAATCACAATCCCGCAATAATAAAATGGCGGGAAGTTTGCAATAAAATTTACGCATAACACCGAAAGTAATATCTTAGATTAACTTCCCCTTTCAACAGTAATACCTTGGATTAACTTCCCCTTTCAACAGTAATATGGATCATTTCCCAGTCGCCTAAGCAAAGCACAGTTATGTTTACGAACGGATACACTAACAGATACACTCAGCTCTCCTTATCTTTGATATCCCTATAAGCAATACCAACGTAAAAACAAGCGTGGAGCTACTGCGGCAACGCTATTCATAGCTCAACGTCGTGCAAGAGTTAGTGGATGTAGAACCTTCAAAGGTTTGATATAATAAATTTCTATTTTCAAATATCGATACCTATTGTGTTTAAATTTAATGAAGTACAAACTTTTTACGTCTCACGTGCGCCACCATTTGGGACTCAGTTCTTCTACTAATGGCTGTTTCACCGAGTACCTCAATTGAACTATGGCGTTGTTCGTAAAATTTTGGCAGAATCACGATACGTGACACTATCATATACTGCACCCACAATTATTTACTGCACCACAGCTTTACTCAAAATCATCGATATTTCGTTTCATAGATTTAATTTCGTGTTCAGTGTCATGTTTCTTACTTTTATGGTTTGGTTTTCATGTGACTTTCGATTTTACCGCGCATGACGAAGTTTTCGACGAATTTGTACAATACTTGAAGCTTTACCGATTATCCATCACATCGCAGAGGGCGAGGGCGATCAGCTACCAAAGTCGACATTTTAGTTTCAACCATTAACGTGATACGTAGTTTGTATTTTGGCACTGTATTCTTACTTAGTTATTGCCAAGCGATTTATCATATCATGTGTCACGTGTGTCGCTTTTTTTCGGATTAAATTATTTTTCTTTCTCTCAAACCGCACAAGATTATAAAGTACAATTGTGAACTCACATCCTACTGTTAATACACGTTTCGAAAGAACTAGATAGCCCGAATCTGTATAAGTTCTGTCATACTACAACTCTAATTTGTATCATAGATGTCTCATCCCGCATTATTCGTAACAGGTTCAACTTTCTGTTATCACTTTACGGGCGCCTGCCTTGTGTGTACGAGAATCAAGGTCGTAAAGAGCCATTTCTTAACTGTAATTTATATATTTTAAGAAGTATACACAGAGCATCACATGATTATTTTTTGGTTAATATTTAACTTTCAGCGCTTAGTACCGAATTAAAAATCAAAATTAAGTTTCAAAGTGACTTTCATACGTAATTTTCAGATTACAGTCTTACTGATCCCAATTAAAAGTTTCAAGACGGCTTCCACATTTCAACCATCGGATGAGACCTAGAAGGTTGGGACGGAGACCTAATGGAACATTGGACGTGGCCGCCTCGCGTGTCCGGCCTGCAGATGACGCACCCCGTCATGGGACTCCTGTTCTCTTCCTGCCCATAACGCTGATGAAAATTTACGCGCACACTTCCGTACTCGCGGCCGCGGCCGCCACGGCACAGACTTCCACGCTTCAAAAACGGAAGTCAAAGTAAAATAAAGAGAAAAAATTCACTTGAACATAGATATGAGGTATCTATCAACACATGGCCATAGAATTTACTGTTATCTTTGTTGTGATCATGTTTTCATTATTCACATCACCGAGAAGATTATATTTTCTATGCGTCAAAATCTTTCAATTTGTGTTTGTTTTTTGAGCGATCAAGCTTGACAGCTCCCAAGAAATCTTCGTAAAAAGTTTCACTGAAGGAGTTTCACTCATTCCGAGCTTCACCTGAATACTTTGAAATGATATCTCCTGTACACATAATACAGGTAACTTCCGAACATTTTATACCTTCGCACTCGAACTTCACGATGTTGCAGCCCGTAGAAATCGGTGCGGGGCGCATCAATCAGGGAGGCCACATCGCCGAGTTTGCGCTCCTCACACGGAGAGGGCCTCGCTCACGCATCAGGTAACAAGTACATAATAAATGCACACACAATCGCTCGCTACCGTGGGGGTATGGGGAGGAAAGGATTGTCTAGGCCCCTGTCCCAATAAAAACACAGCTACTCAGTAGCAGTTTTATATTACTTCCAACGCTACGTCAATAAAAAAATGCACTCAACTGAAAAATTGACGATAATTTATTGTTTCGACAAATTTGCGAATTGAGAGATTAAAGACGTTTCATTCATAGCCATGCATCAGTTTTGTATGCTACTGAACACATATATGCATGCTAGTTCTCAAAAATTTCTTATTTACTCTAATTTTCCTCGTGATCGTACGACGCATTTCCAACCCTCGTATAAACAAGAAATTCACAAGTCAAGTATAGGTCCACTATAAAATAGCACAATTTTTCTTCCCTAAGGTAACTGATGGTTTCCAAATCGTAAAACAAAAGCAGTTCACAAACAGGATCATCTATGGGGCTCGAAAAGATGCATAAATGAAGTTTACATCAAGTCAACATTGGCATATACCACGACGCTGATGAGCGAATTTTATATGAGCACTTTGTGATAGAATGTAAAGTCACACCTCGTGAATTTTACCGTAAAATACAAACAATTATCTACTAAAGTGACATTTCTGAGAGAAGTCCGACATCTCAGCCTGGATCTAACTCTAAAACTTTGGTGCACAATTTCTAGGATACACACGTTAACATGCTATCTGAGTTCGACCGAATCGTGAAAACGAATGTTAGCCATTCTCTACGCCTACGTTCATTCGAATTAGTTCTGACTGACTTCTCCGATTGATTTTGCAGAAGAAACCGAAACAAATGGGAAATGAAGATTTTTCAAAATCCTATTCAGCATCAACACTCGCTCACTAAATAAACGCACATTTATAGACCCGCGGAAGAGCAGCCCGCTAGCACAGGAGAGCAACATCGCAGTGGCCTGCAACTCTCAGCGCCGGCTTCGGGTGTCGACCTCGACCACAGGTCGCACCTCAATGACGACACTGCCATCTGGACATCAAAACATCGCGTACGAGTATTTTTCACAATTGGAAACCCAGTCACACTAAAATAAATCAAGTGTTATTTCGTTAACTTCAACGTAGATACGACAGAAAGTACCGCACGTAGAATTTCCATCGTATTTTGAATACATTTTAAACCCATCATTGTACATAATATGGCACACATGCAGTGCATGGAAAAACATCACCGTGAACTTTTTACGTCGCTCGAGTAGCTTGAAGAGTTCTAAGTATATTGAAAATTTATCCATGCTCTTCGAACTTCAATTCGTTTCATAATTGAAGTCCGTTGAAATGAACCTATATTGAACGGGTACAAATATCAATACCTTTGTGAACACCAGTATCCCACTAAGACTAATACACACCAACAGCAAAATTTAAAAGACGAATAAAAATAAAATTACCTCCGTGGCACACAGAATGGAAGTTATTTAAAATATTAATTTCAAATCGAGGGCGTAACGTCGAAAAACAAAGAAGGTCGTGAGCTAAAATTTATGGTAAATATTCAAATTTCAACCTGATGTTCAAAAGAATCTTTCCCTTCCCTGTGTTTCCAAACACATGCTCAATGAAATTAAAAAAAATATTCATTACTTTTGCAGCAAACGATGATCAGTTGGATCTTTCTCGAACATGCATTCGATTATAACAGACACTTGAAGTAAATCGCAAAATTTCACAGAAAACAGAATAAATTTAAATCTCAATAACAAATGTCTATGAAGGGACCTAAAATGTAGGAAAATATTTTTTGAGTTCCTGCCCCAAATCGAATAGAATAAACAAAAGGAAAATAAATGAAAATTAATTGAAATACAAATCCAGAATCGAGCAATGTCCGTTGCAGACCGACCGTGAAACCACACGACGGCAACCCATTCGGACAAGTTTCAATTGATGTCGGCTTGATATGTTACGATTCGTTAGGAATTAAAGAGAAGTCGATACCTGCGGCGCATAAAGAGTACTCAAGTTGAACGTCTATGTGTTCCAGTTGAACGTCTAGAAGTCTTCAAGTTGAACGTCTAGAAGTCTGCAAGTTGAACGTCTAGAAGTCTACAAGTTGAACGCCACGAAATCTTCAAGTTGAACATTTAGAAGAATTCAAGTTAAACGTCTATAAGTCTTTAAGCTGAACTTCTACAAATCATGCTCAAAAGGAAAGAACTAGAAATGTGTAATGAAAATTTGCAGCAATATGCATAATCTGAAAATAGTATTACAAGTAAACGAACGCTTTACTCTAAAGTGAAAATTATTGATGATAAAAAATCGGACGACTGTAGTTCCAAAATTTAAAAGATGCACATTCTCCCGATCCTTGAACTTTTATTGTTATAGAAGGAGCAGCGTTATTCTGGTTAAAATTACGCCAAAAAAGATAGGGAACAGGTGGTCATTCAAGTTCAAAATTATATTAAATCATTAAGAATACTTCCGAAAAATTTGAAATTAATATGAATATAATGGTGTACAACCTGCAGCCGACGAACTATTAAGTATTAGCGAACTTTTTTCCACCGACGTGGCGAAACCGACAGAAACATCACTCGACCAACAAGACGCACAGCACACGGAGTAAAAAATAACACACCTTCATTCCACGCACGAAATTTGAGAACAGTAATTAAGCATTGAACACGTATTCTCGATGTTATCAAATCAACATCAAGGACCTGTAAGACAGTCAGTAGTGAAATTAAACTAAAACTAAACAAGGAAGCGTTCACCGCGTGAGTATAAAAAGAAAAAAGAAAGCAGCGATCAATCAGACCGCACGCGATGGCGATTCGATCGAGCCAACTCAGCGTCTTAATTCGTTGAATGTAAGAAGGCGGAAACATTCGCTTTCATCAACCCAGAAGGCGTTCAACTTCATGGTGTTATTATGGTAACAGAGGAACAAAGTTTTCCAGTGGAACCTACGAATAGCTTTTAATTAGCAAAAAGAATGATACAAAACATAAATTAGTGTAAATAAATGTCAGTCGGGGTAAAGTTTGGAATGATTTTAGAAGTGCAAATCCGTAAAGAAGAACACATTGTTGGCGCCGAAGTAGAACGAAAAGACAACAATATCATAATATCAACTTTGTCACAAACGCCAACATCTCGGTATTAAAAAACCTACCCATGATTGAAGGTCCTATTCGTTGAAACACCCGCAGAGCGTCACTAGCTAACAAATGGTCCGAACTGCAAAGACGCGGAGCTAATGAAAGGCAGGAGGGGATGAGCCAGGGCACGTCACGCACGCTCCAGCCATCGAGGTCACAGAAGAGACAGTTCGTGAGGCACCGCTGGTAAATAACTACGACTCACGACGCACGCACGAGAGCGTGGCTGGAATGCTCTGCAAGCCCTGCTCTCCCAGTTGTTTGCCCAGGTTCTGTAACGGTCTTGACCATTATTGCATTCGGTGCAACGCGATGTCGCAAGTCCATGGGCCAAGATTCAACGAGGCATACAGACAGTGCATCAGAAAAATGAACCTATTCAGAGAAAACGTGGGTCCAGAAAATGCCGTAAAATTAGTGACTCGCTAACTGAAAGCCACACAAACACGGGCTAACGAGCGAGAAATAAAGTTTACAGATGTCCAAAAATCCTATTCTTCCCTCAAAAATCGTGCTTGAAACCGATATAGTAAAATATTCAATCTGCATCCATATGTTTCTCACGTACAGTCGACGTGAGAGTATAAGTTGAAAGTGATCTCGCTACTAAATTTGCAACCATTACCTCAAAGATGCTTAGCCAATAAATAAATAAACCTACATGATTTCAACTTTCAAGGCTTCAAAGGCTTCCCTGAGCGTCGTTTTTTTAAATTTAACAATAGGGTTACTTTGACATAAGAGCAATTACATTATCTGTGTTTCAAGACGTAAACTTGGAAACAACACTGCTTGTTGTTCTTATAGCGGCGTGACCACTGGCACGTCACGCAGCAATTAACGAGTATAATGTTCACTAAAATTACGCGAACAGTGAAGTGAACGCCGAAACACACACACACACCGAAAGAACAATGAAGTCAAGCTTCAAGACTTCTCTCCCCGCAAAGAAAACTTCAATGTCAACATAAATATTGCAACGCTGCTGAGCGACTGTGTTGATCAGTATAGCTCTCAAGAGGACCGCGGTCCTCTAAGAGACCGTGAAGGGATTACAAAGTAATCGCAAGGGGAAACCAATTGCCATTGTTAATGTTACCATCCAGCAGACATAGGCTACGTACAGGCCTGAGTCTCAGAGCCACCACCGGTCTTCCCTCACCTAAGGTGAGGGATGTATGTCATATGGCTGACACACAACCATTCCCTGTGTGGCTGACGCACAGCCATTGCAAGTATGGCTGATACACAGCCATTGCCTGTGTGGCTGACACACAGCCATTGCCTGTGTGGCTGTGACGGGATCCGAGACACCGACAAGTTGCACAGAAACCACCACCACTACACAAGAAATCTTACGATAGGTTGAGCAGCGCTGCGTGCACAAAAGAACCTCAGTATTTGGAGATCATAATTACAAAAAAGTCAAACAAAAACAAATATACCAAGAGTGAAGCAACTTTTTCCAAAAAAGTTAGAAAAATTTTATTCATCGCTGTAAAGTTTCGTCGAGAAATGTAATTGGAAACCGAACCATTCACAAAAGAGGGTATACAATTACTGAGGTTTGATAATAAATGATATACGTCAGCCGGTCGACTAGACTGAGGTCTCACACTCGGACACCTGAGATGAAGACAGGTCCTGACATGTGACCCTCTGATGCCACGCTCGTTAGTTAGGTTAGGTTTGGTTAGGTTAGGTTTGGTTAGGTTGAGTTGGGTTTGGTTAGGTCTGATGCCACCTGTCGCTCTCGCACATGGCAGCGCAATTCGATCAACGGGGGGAGTCAGTGATAGTTCACAGGCAAGGGGCTCCATTCACTTGGAAATAAGAAGCTTCAGACCTTTCTCAAGAAGTAGCGGCATGCATGAATTAATGGTTACGTTGCACCACTTTCGGTACACACCGTCTTGAGCTCTCATATTTTGAATGCGCTCCAAATCTATCTATCTATACATCTATCTATCTATTTATCTATCTTTCTATATAGTACCATACTAAAACTCTTGTTGTCTTGCTTGTTTGCTTGCTTGCTTGAAACTGTGCACACGTTTGTCTGTCGGATCTGAGATATTCGAAATTTATACTCTTCGTTTAATCCTGTATTGTGGATACCGACTTAACTGCATAGGATATATTTCTGGATACGGTTTGACTTCGATCAATTTTATTTGACCCAACGGGTAACGTGTTGTCTAATTTTGTACAAATCTAGGACTCCTTTCTGGACACACTTCTAAAAAAATTGCTAAGTAAATTAATAATTTTACTTAATAAGTAAATTAATTTGACTAAACGAGCAACAACAATTTTCATTCAAGCACAGTTAATTGCCTTAAACCAACTTACACTGCATTCAAACTCAACCAACAACCTATCTTTTCAGACCTGAACAAATAGTTCTAGAAGAGCATAAAATTCCAAAGCACTTTATGTTTTCAAAATGTGCGTGACGGAGTCATCTGAAGGAATTTCCTAGCCAGGAAATTCCACCAATTATTAGCCCACACGGCAGAGGAAGGTAAACTGAGCATGATTAGCAGCTTAGCTAAATTCTGTAACGCAGGCCGGTGACGTAACTCGAGTGAGCTCCTCAGACGGGAGACGGCCGGGTAATTGAGGACGGCGGCTGGGGTGGTGGAAGTGAGCTACAATGCCGTGCCGCCTCTGGCAGACGTGTAGCTTCTTGGAGTTTCTTCGTTAATTCAACCGCTCTTGAAAGAAGTAAGGAAAGGATACTTCGACAGATTAGTTTTAATCACGCGTATTAATTGATGGGCTGAGTTTTACAAGATGTCGGCCGTAGGGACGGTTCGGACATCTCGCATAGAAGAAGAACAATATAGTGAACGATATAGCGCAAACACGGGCTATATCCATGCGATTTTTGCTATTTTCTCAACATTTATGACTAAACTCGGTAATAATCGGTATATATCGAGAGAAGTCAAAGAAGAATGAGTAAACTCATGCATGCATTTTTATTCAAAATCGAAAACTACGCGAATTATTCACCTGAAGTTGACTAAATAACAGTCATGCCACAGCGAGTTACTCGACCTCGCCAGAGTAGGGTTTAACACCGTTCACTTGGCAGAGCGTAAATTAACTGATATGCCCGCTTTTGGGCGGAGGCAGAAGAATACTGCATCCGCAACTATGATAAACAATCATACATAGAAATATTCCCGTTAGGAAAATCTGTGGAATATTATTTTATGCAATATTGCTTGTTCGGACGAATCATCTGCGAACATTGTGATTTTCTTCAGAAGTTGAAAATTAATAGACTCTTATTATAAACTAATGTTGCCAAATAACCAAGTTTTCTGACCATCGTTATAAAATTAGAATGAGAATCAGCTTTCAGCGCAGATCCGACAAAGTGCTACCATATCATATAATCTGGAATGATGCACTAGATAATAAGAGCCTCCTGGGTAATCTTATCGTACATCTTTTCTAAATCCACATGCCAACAACGACAATTAAATAACGTAACCAATCATGACTAGCCCCACTATGACCATTGCAGCCCTCAAAAAGGTCATGAAGACGATAGTTAGTCCCACTATGACCATTACTGCCCTCAAAAAGGTCATGAAGACGATAGTTAGTCCCACCATGACCATTACTGCCCTCAAAAAGGTCCCACAGACCCCAGAGGACAAGGAACACACGGTGAGCGGCGCATGGCGCAACACATCACGCCTGCATCACGGCGAAGTGACGCCCTCCGCTGGGTCCGTAAAGCTTCAATTAGGCGATAGCGCAGGTCGCGGATGGCGCTCCGGAAACTCCCTTAGGGCGGCCACCAAAACTGGCAACATTTCTTTAGTTGGTCGCGAGTGGCTGACACACAGCCACTGCCTGTGTGGCTGACACACAGCCATTGCCTGTGTGGCTGACACACAGCCATTGCCTATATGGCTGACACACAACCATTCCCTGTGTGGCTGACGCCCAGCCTTTGCTTGCGCGGCGAACACAGCTCTTGCTTGTGTGGCTGACGCAGCTATTGTTGAGTGGTTGACACAGCTTGGCTGTGTGACTGACACGGCCTTTGCCCGTGTAACCAGCACGGCTCTAGTGTGCACCTTACACACACACACACACACACACACTCACACAGTCGTTTGCATGCAGTTTGGCTGCATTGCTCAAATTAGCGGCGAGGTGCGTGCAGGCGCTCGCCGCGCCTGTTTACCAGCTCACAAACCCACGGTCGCTAACACGAACCTCTGGGCGGCGTACATGCAGCCTCCTGCAAGGCTTGGGGCGCTCATGCGGAAAATAAAGGGATAAAGCAGGAGTTAGGTGAGTAAGGAGCTCGAATGCGATAAATATCGTAGGTCTAATTTTAGACCCGCTCATATAAGGATGATGCGTTTACTGTTGCCTAGGAAAATATGAGTGAGTGCGGCGAGTTTGGAGTTTGTAACGCTGTAAATACGGCGTATGACTTGGCAAGAAAGCTAAGAATGGACTACTCGGCTAGTTCCGGTCGCCATTTTCTATTCTCTGTTGAATGTTAGAGTGCTATACAGTCGTTCTTCGTATAGAGGGCTACACTAGTTCCAGCACACAATCCCTTTGTCTTCTTTTTTCTTCTGATACCATGTTTTATTTACTACTTGTGACACAAATTTTTTCACGCTTTTTGATGCCCGCTCAAGTTTACTCGGCTTTATTCACAGGTCGACTGTAGAGCGGTTCTTTGCTGGAACTGGTGCGGTGCAGTGGGCAAAGGACTACTGTAGTTATACAATTTCAGTTCAATTTTCAGCATAGTCACGTACTAAAATCCCAGTGCACGGAGGGTCCATTAAATAACATTAGTTTTAAACGAATGATGAATAATAAAAATGCGTAGAATTCATTGTTCGAGAAGTAAACAACGACCATTATATTTAGAGGCAAAAAAAGAAAGCAAATAGAAGGATGAGGAACACCTGAGAATGAACCGTAACCTCTACACATCATCGTAAGTATATGTTCTCTGTACTCTTTACCCTAAACCAGCGCTCGAAATTTTGAAAATACATGAAAGAGTTATGTGAATAATGACCAGGCTCTGTACAGCTGAGGTAACCTAACAGTGCCCCCCTGAAGTCGACCGGTCCTATACCTTGGAGAGGCCACAGCATGTGATAGACAGACCTGAACTAACCTAACCCTATTGCCTGACCTGTGCCGCTGAGGCAAGCGTTATCCAAGATGCATTGATGTATTTCGACATCAGGTTGACTTAAAACCAAGTAAATACCTAAATGAAATACTACATCGATTCAGAGACTTATAGTTGCATTTACGAAATCCAATCCGTCTGCAACACAAAGGAAGAGAAATGGTAACTAATTCCTTCGTTTTTCCCAAGAAGTCGTTCGATAGATAAACGCCTTCTGCACGCCCTGGCTCTGCAACGTAACAAATGCCGTGACGAGGCATTATTCTGAGTTTTTACTGAGCAGCTCGTCGACCTGAACCAAGGAGTGAAAATCGTGTAGAGGAATACAACACGTCGCAAGTGACAAGCATCATCCATTAGGGCCAGTGACAGAAGGCGCCCGGTCTCAGCATCATGGCACCGAGTGCCTGCCAGTCATGCAAATGAGTGACGCCTCACGAGGCGACACACCTTCCCTGTACAGGGAAGTCTGAGGTGAGGCATAAGTTAACTACAACGCTTATGATGTTGTCCTTGCCTCAGGATGTTGCTCAACGGAACTCAAGGCATCAATGACTTTTGATTCAGGGTGGTTTCACAATCTGGAGGCTACCGCATGTAAGGTTGTGCTTTCTCTAATAAAAACCATTATTAGTTGCTCAAAACCATTAATTGCACTGAGTAACGGCAAAACAAATGTCATACATAAGTATAGTCATTTTCAGTATAAAGCAGTCATTATCAACATTGGCAAAACAAAAATGACCTACTGTTTTGCTATTCAAAAGCGATGAACAACAGACATACGATTTCGTAGCATTATCCCGATAAGCAAATTTAGAAAAACAATCTCAGCCGCCCCTTCGATTCAATTAATATGCCTTTGAAATTTTTATAAATGCAGTAGGACAAATTTTAATTTCATCAAAAAAATTTCAACTTCTACGAACCATAGAGTAAGTAATACTAAAATTTTCCTAGGGTATAGTTGCCCTCCACTCATAAAAGTATATCACTAATTCAAAACACGTCGCCATGAGTCACTTTTACGTTTTAAGATCAGCGCAGGTACCACCTTGAAATAACTAAGAGCAGCACGTAACATCAGGTGAACAAGACCAATCAAATTCCTCGAAGAGTTTACGCTGAGAAAGTGTTGGTGGCAGGAAGGTCGTGGCGGCCGCGTAGGGTGCCGTAAAAGGCAGCGCAGCGAAGACTGGTCCGAGGGCAGCCACTCTTCGAACCAAGTACGGCCGTTGTGGTCATTACGGAACTCTGACCTTGATGTTCTGAACTCGAGCCTCATCAATTACTGGACGAGTTCGAGTACCAGCCGGCAGGGCCATGGCGTGTTTCCGAGTTAATTCTTCGCTGTCGGTGATAGTTTCTAATAGGCTGCTACCATGGCAGATGTGACGAAGCATATGAATTGGAACCGTCGCAATGAAACCTGTGGTATTAAGCAGAAAAGGTTACCCGCATCAATAACCTTGATGACAAAAAATAGCGAGAAACTTTCCCTTTATTCTTCTGCTCTGAAAGTTTCAGAATCAATTCGAATCGGACCCTAACGAGTTTCATTGAGGGATTGATCGTATATTGGATTAATTGATTTGAAAATATCACTAAAAGTATTGTTATGAAGTTATTCTTCATCGATTAGTAATGCATAGACTTTCTTTACATTTCCAATGCATGTCTTTATAAATACTAGTTAATTTTTCCTTACTAGCTAGATGACAATAGACAATCAATTGCTAAATCTCGAATCTCCAAATCTGGAAATGATAAAAAGCTTCATGAGACGTGTATGGAGCTCGCAATGCAGAGGTTTGAGGGACGACCTCGCACGGGCTGCTTCCTAGTCGCGAGATAAAAAACGAATGATGCAGACTGATAATGACCATAAGAATCTTATAAGAGAATGATTCCGAGCATGCATGCTCTTGAGGCCTCTTCAATGTATGGAGACTGTGGGCAGTCAAGCTAAAGGTCACCTTCTGAAATGATGCAAAAAATTTCACACTGAAATAAAAAAATATATAAGTCTTTTTTTTCACCACAGTGTCAATGTCATTAAAGGAAATTTCGAGATAGTACCACGGATTTTTTCATTTCACCCTAACCTACACCCGTAACGAAGCAACAACACGCGACAAGACGAAAAATACAAGAGACGCACCCGTTACGAAGCAACAGGACGCAA
>VOMN01017279.1:0-38716 GCA_014899125.1 Orchestia grillus
TCTAAGAAAACTGTTTCAGAGCCAACAACTACCCACAGTATATTGATAGCAACTTTCCAACCGAGCCTCCGACTCAACTCAATTTGGAAAATGTTGAGCTGAGGAAATTATGAGGAAAAATACCAGCCCGAAGGCGGATACTACATAAAGTGAATGGTGCTAATTTTTTCGGTGATTTCAAGGACCTTTTTATCGGAGTTATCGTAGACAATTTTTTTCAGGAGCTGGAAGAAATCTGAAAGACTAGATTTGACAAAGGTCTTTCGAAGATCAATTCCGTAAAATCATCATAAGAGGCTATGGAGGCGCACAATGTAATTCATCAATTGGTTGTTCAGCCAAACGCTTCTCAGAAATCTCAACTCAGAAACACAAATGCAAGCTAGTGCTCAATACCAACTATACTGATGATCATCATTCAAATCATAACACAATGTCCTTTCACAAAAACATGTTTTCTTTCAAAGATTCAGCCCGTATTTTAGACAAAATATATGTACTTCGATGTATATTCCTCAATGATACAAACTCATTCAGAAGTAGTGAGCTCCTCACACACCTCCGCAACACACAACTACACAGGCGACACACCGAGAAGGGCTGTAGCAGGTACACGGAAACTAAGCAAACAGGGGAAATTAATGTACATAGATGGAGCGCATAGAGGAAAAACCGCAGAAGAAAATAAACGTGACGAACGGAAATGTAAAGAGAGACGCAGGACCTGCGTTAACGTTACGCTAAGTATCATTTAGGGCCTCAATGAAGGTGCTGCTTTGGCCTCATGTGGGTTCTCCTTAGTGAGTGTGGGTTGTTTAGAGTGTGGGGGTTGTTTGGAGTGTGAAGGGCTGGGGCTGTTTGGAGTGTGGGGGTTGTTTGGAGTGTGAGGGGCTGGGGTTGTTTAGAGTGTGGGGGTTGTTTGGAGTGTGAGGGGCTGGGGCTGTTTGGAGTGTAGGGGGTTGTTTAGAATGTGAGGGTTGTTTAGAGTGGGGAGTTTGTTTTGAGTGCAGAGGTTGTTTTGAGGGTGGGGGGGGCTGTTTAGAGTTTGTGGATTGATTTGAGTGTGGGAGTTGTTTCGAGGGTGGGGGTGGTTTTGAGTGTGTGGGTTGTTTTGAGTGAGTGAGTTATTTTGAGTGAGACACTTTTTTCTACATCTCGTCAGCTGACAGACTCCTATCTTGGCATCACAAGAAGTTGGTACAGTTACAGTTATGCGTCTAAGATAGACTCTAACTATAATCTGATGTTAACATCTTTGTCACACCTTTGCTAGGGTCGTTGGCTCCTCGCATTTCAGGAATATTTCTATTGTTGAACAGAGTTCGTCTGAAAAGTAGAGTGGCTTAACTTACTTGCATGTCACCATGAAGACATCTATGTTATTTATACATTTGTTCAATTATGTAGTATTGATATACCCACAGTCAAAATACCCTCCTCGTAGGTTTCAATAGAGAAATAGGCATCGACTGCAAAACTCTACGGTTATTACTCCTGAGATTTAAGTATAAAATGTAACCTAAATGATATTTTAAAATACAAAATTACACACAACAATTTGAACAAAAATATGTAAAATATTGAAGGGATTCATATAAAAACTAAACAATGACAAGACATAATTTTTTTTCTCATAGATTTTCATCTTACCTCTAACCATTTTAGTTCATCTTAACATTTTAACACTTTAGGTGTTTGAGCTATAACATTATAGGTTCAGCAGCTCATTAGGGTGTAGCCCCGTATCAAACATAAGTTGTTTGGATGTCTGGCAGATGTACGGAAGTTTTTTTTTACGGGTGGTCAGGCTATAATTCTGAGATTTCGCTTGCTTTACAAATTATGAAGTTTCGTTGATGACCTGAAAAATCATAATTCATTGCTCGTGAACAACAGGGATTTATTTTCAAGCAGATCAGTTTAGTTTCCCATAAATAATAAATCTGATCTGCTTAGTGTCAGTAGGGGCGATGAAGAGGGCTGCAATATGAGGGGACGAATTTGTCCTAGTGTATTTTCCGCATTGCAGTGAAACTTACCCTTTTATCTAATTCTTTTTCATACATGAACCGGAAAACCGGAATAACTTATGAGATAATACGTGGGTGATATTATCAGACGGTGATTTATTCAACTCTGCACGCAAACTAGATAACAGATTGCAAAGCTTCGAAAGAGATAGACATCCCTCACTTGTGAGTTGTCCTATTGTGTAATATTGAAAGCAACAACGCCTCGTGCCGCCGGACGCAGGCGCGAATTTATTTCTTTTACTGCCCGCTTGTCTGTCGAGCGACAAGGATGCAGCGATGAGGCTGGTTTTCGCTACCAAAAAAACGTTGAATGGAAACTTGGGGAACGCTCATTTCATCGCGTGGTTTATGCGAAGGTGGTTGGTCTCTCGCGTTGGAGGACCATATCTCGTGTCAGAATTCACATACTCTCTCTCGCGAGTCCCTTTGCGTGAAACGAACGAATTTTATCGCCACCGCACACCGTCGCAGGCCGTGTGTGGGCAGCGCGATCGGCATCATTGAACTGCAGTGATCGACCTGTGAATGTAAGCGGGGCAGTGAAAGATTTTGCATCGTTCTATGCTTCGTTCAGTCATTTTCATGCGCATGGAGTGTATTTCACGAAGAACGAATTAGAAAACATGTCCCCTGTCTTCTCTCGCTAACCCATCGCTAACAAACCCATCGGCACAGTCAAAAACTTTAAGGCCGAGAAAAAATTTACCAAGAGGAATCGTTGATTAAACTTTCCATCGATGGTTAAAGAAGAAATAGAAAATCAGAGTAAATTACTACCTCAATATTTGAAATTACTGAAACAATCCTATTGAAAACGAAAAATTTATTGAAGAGAGTTAGTTGAATGGTAGGAAGGCTTTTCAAGAATTTGGTCAAGTTAGGAAGACGAGAAGGAGCAAAGTGTCAGCACCCTGAGCACGCACAGCGGAGCAGGAGCATGCACTGATGTGGCCCCTGCTACCGCAATGCACGCCAGATTTGAATTTGAGTATACATATAAAATTGAATGAAGCTATTTCATCAAGGAACGATGGCTCCCCGAACAAAAAATTATTCAGCTGCTACTAGTATGATGTCCTCGTCATTTTAAATAGCAGATAAATATGCGAGCAGGAATAATGGTGGGAATTCTGAGCGGCATTAAGTCTACAAGTGTCTTAATGTACACCTGGTCGATTTTAAACCACTCTTGCATCAACTGATCTCGTAATGCGGCCGCAGTACGTGAGTGACTTTTTCAACGTTTGACTTGTCTTTCCAGTCACAATTATTTTCTAGTGGGTTCAGGTCCGGAGACTTATTTGACCAATTTAGATCTAACCGAATTTAGAACACCAAAATAATGCACAACCCGTGAAATTAGATTGAAGTTTTAGGAAGTCCAAAAGACACAAAAAAGCAAAGGCACTAGTTGAAATCTAACAAATATAACACAATCTCAACCAACCTGAAAAAAAGTGTCTCCTTGTCGACGAAATGGGGGCCGCTTGCCACCCCCACACGCCGTCTCCACGCAATAGCACTCACTCACCGTCATCTATTGAAATGCTCAGTTAAAGTCCAGCTTGAGTAAAAGAGGTGTCAAAAACGGGCTGAGAGCTAATGCAAGTCTAAAGTCGAAACTCTGTTCAATGTCCCGCGGTTTGTCCGAGCTTGGCTGCGTACTTGGTCGGACGATTTTTCCTTCAGGGATCGAACAATTAAAAACTATGGCAAGTTGAGAACTTGTGGTCGTATAAAATTTGAAATTATTTGTCTTTTCGATTTTTAAAGAGGCTTATTTTCTATTGACATCCTCAAATTTAGAACCTTATATTTATTTAAAAAGTAGGGCTTCGACCTACCTTCTGTACTAACGTTATATTTCCGTTGTTCGATCAGAATGTTTCGGAAGCGCACAACGTTATGACCATAATTGCACTTCCGGGAGTCAGCATGTCGATAGATAGGGCACCTCGCCACTGTTAATAGTGGTCTTCTCAATTCCCGCTGCATTGAATGGCTCACAGAATCTGCATTTCCTGGAAACTAATTCATTCCGAACACAGAAGACAAATGAACCTCCACGATCCTATCAAACAGGCACAAACGTTCAACAATCTATCAAATTTACGTTTAACGAAGTCCTCTTTTACAAGAGTTCAAAAATGTCAAATTTACCACCACCGAAAAATTCTTCACTACGCACGATTTCAAGAACTGAACTGTTTTGCATTTAATCGGCATGTTTGAATACCATTGTTGATCTTTGTTTCACTCGAAGTAATTTTCCTCCGAAACAACTGAAGGGATCAAAAGCATGGTAGAGCAGCTAATATTTTTCAAATGTATCAGCATTGTGCCACAAAACTCAAGACACAAACAGCGGAAATTTCTAAATGCATTTTTCCTCCTGCTGTGAAACATAAATTCATTTCAGCACATCACGTCTAGAATACAGCCATTAGTTAGTCTTAAGCGAAGAGAAATCATCTTTCCACCTTCCTGTATCCCAAACATTGGCACATTGCCCACAACATTGGCACGTTGCTTCCAACATTGGCACATCACCATAAGCATTGGCATATTAAACCACACATTGCCACTTTGCTCCAAAATTACCACATTGCTCTCAACATTGGCACATTGTCCCCAACCTTGGCAATATTGCCCCCAATATTGCCATAGTGGCCCTAATATTGACCCATTGCCCCAACATTGGCATGGTATATGGAGCTCGCAACCACAGTGCCTTAAATACTAGAGACGGCAGCGGTCAGTGTGGTACTATTGAAGCCTTGCATCTCCTCTTCAAACGCGATATTCGATACCAAATGAGGCTGCGAAGATCAGAGCTGTAAATAGTGTTGCGGAAATGGTGTGCATGATCTGTAGATAGTGATGTAAGAGTGATGCTGGAGGGAAAAAGAACGGGATATAAACGATAAACTCATCGTATTTTTACCGCATGGAAAATGATAACTTGGGTGACTCACAGAGACGACTGTCAGTAGTCTCTCATAGGAAATTTCTCCGAGACTCAAAGTGCCTTCTAAAGCAACGGGCCACCTCACCCGACAAACATTAAACGGTCAGTGTTCTGGTACGGTCCGGCGGGTCCCCAGACGTGAACGCAATAGAAAAGCTCTCGGGAGAAATGAAGATCCACGCTGAGGCACTTGGACCGGGCTCAAGAAAAGTATAAATCTCATATGGTGTTCGAAACAATTCCGTGTCATCCAACAAGAGATATTCTACATATCTGAGCTAGGAGAAGTTAACGGTAAGAAAAAAGGTAAAGTTATGATTATTTTCTGACAAGAGATATTCTGTCCGAAGAATAAAAAGGAAATAGCTTGATCATTTTCTGAAAAAGTTTCGGAAATTCTCTGATATTTTTTTAACATTGTTTCATGTCAAAGTTACCGTAGATCAGAGCGCATCTGAAAAATTCAATATAATTTGTCCTGCCATTTTTGGCGGGGCGCGTCTACTAGCTTATTATAAGTAAGTGTTGTACGTATTATTCACTCGAAATTTCTATTTCTGAATGATTCTCAACGATCGAAGAGCTTGTAACTATGAAAAATTCCAAGGAACATTTTCCAGCAAACCGCCACACTCGCTCATTTGATGCAGCATCGGCCTCAGGTTAAATGGATTTCCCTCGCAACCGCGATGAGAAGGATCTCACTCACTGCACATTGTCTTGCGAAGCCAAGATCCAGCCCCGCAAGATTATTTTATCACTAGTACCAAAATGGATGCAGAGCTATTTGAACGTATCGTATCATAGATACCGTCGTGGGTAAAGGTATCTTACTTTTGGCCCACCCTGTACATGTACATGTGTACATGTACAGGGTGGAACATGTACGTGAGTACATGTTCCACGTAAACTTAGCTCGAAAGCAGTCCTCATATAAATCAACTTAGAAAAGTCTGGTAGAAAAATTTGATATAATGATAATTAACCTGCATTCAATTTTAATCATAAACGCGATATGCACAACGGTTATGACGCATCAATTCTGAGGTTACGTAATTAAGGTGAGAAAAAAACTCAATAATAGAAAATTTCTAAGTACGTGACATCGAACAAAGGTGAACGTGGAGCTGCAAATCACATTGAGGGCGAAAAACTGAAAAGATTACAAGTAAATTATGATAGGAAATGTTGAAATATTGGGGAAGAAAAGAATGAATATAGGGTAACGAAGTAGCTCGGAAGTTTACGCTCTGTAAACCAGAAGTGAAATCCAAGGAAGATTAAAACTGAAGTATTAGGTGCCGAATTAGAAGATATAAATCAGTCGTACGGCACTGGGGGGGGGGGCACGGCGCTCTCTGATATAACTTTCAGAAGTTACAACAAGCGTAAAATTAAATTTTAGGTTTATGAGCGCTGGCAGTTTAGATTGGAAACTAGGAAGCGGGAAAAATTCGCTTAGAGTTTAGAAGTTTGTTATATGGAAATGCGATTTAAAAACAAAGGATTATCGATAGATCTCTTACAGCTTTTGAGTCAATTGAGCTGAAGACATTTGTGCAGTATATACGTATAGCAATATACTTATATTTTATGCGGCTATATATTTAGTATATAGCTAAAATTGTGTACAGCTATAGGAGTGAAGAATGTAAATATACTTGTAGTAATACCCTTATAGAGCAAGAAGTAGATAAAACTAAATATTTTTGTAACGAATGCCAGGAGGAAAAATCGTAGAATTTGAGGACAATGGAAGTTTGAATAACTGAGAATCTCTGGTGGCGAGCGCACGACGTTTCAGGTCTCTGAGACAGTTGTGAGGAGACCTTTCAAATGAATTAGATTTTAAACCAGCGAGTATACATACTCGCTGGAATGGTAACCTAAATCTAAGGTTTCACGAACGAGAGCCTTTAGGTTGTAAGTCCTTAGGAAGCAACTGGAAGAGGAAACTACGGAGTATAAGGGGCCTGAGGTTATTTTTTCGGGGCTAAGATAATACACTGCAAGAGGACAAGGCTTAGTAATGAAATTCAAAGCTAATTAACTTTTTTAAAATACGAGACGTTCCTCCAACGTGGCTAGCATATGTTGAATCAGAACGAAAAATGAACCGTTGGTCTACAATAAAAGTGGATGGGAATTCAGGAAAGACCCCTAAGATATGATGGAAATGGGACTTTAGAGTGAATGAGGTCAGATTGAAGCTCATTCGATGAGGAGCGATTCGCAAAATTGGGATTTGAAATGAAACGACTGCTTGAAACCGTGACTTGGGACCAAAGCTTTTTCGAATCGTGACAATTAAGCAAAGCGACGGTTAATCCTGCCTTTCGGAAGCGCGAGTGACTTTGTGTGGTCCTTTGAAAGTATGATGCGCGGAGCCGAATTCTGAAGTTAAGCGTCATGTAATTTGAGTGTCATGCAATTGGAGCTGGAAAGTAGATGCACGAGGAAAATTCCTGGTGATAGGAAACCGATCTTATGAAAATGTTAGGAAAGATAGAAGAAGAGTTTTTGGAAATCATAAGCTGGAATCAAGCATGTTCAAATTTATGGACTCGAAGCGGAACGTTAGGCCATTTGGTGGCTGGGGTGCAAAATTGACCTCAAATCTGACGGTCACTGGACGTGAACAGCGGAGTATTGGGCACTTTAGGTGATCCATAAATAAGCACCATCAAATGATGCAGTCAAACGTAGGTGGCACTTAAAATTAAAAGAATACAGTACCACCACATCCTGTCGGCATTTCGGCATGTTGGAATTTTTCTTCGGATTAAAATAATACCGGATTATAAATTTAGACTGTCGAAGGTTCAGCCTGCGAGTTGCGGAAGGCACTGAGCGCCTGTTTGGTGACCGGGACTGGCCAAGCAGCGGCCTGCAACAGGTACGAGATCGGCAGCACTACTCAGTTATTTACTTATTAATTAATATTATTTCACTTCTGATGTTGTTTTAAAGCACCTGGGCACATTCGTTAGCTTGAGAATCGTTAGCTTGAGTAATTTTACTATTAGAATTGTTATTTCAAAGCTAATTGATACATTCGTTAACTTGAACAAATTCACTATTAGAGCTGTTAATTCAAAACAAATTGACACATTCGTTAGCTTGAGAATCGTCAGCTTGAGTAATTTTACTATGTAGAGCTGTTAGTTCAAAGCAAATTGACATATTCGTCAGTTTGAGTGATACTTCTATTACAGTTGTTAATTTCAAACAAATTGAAACATTCGCTAGTTTAAGAATCATTATTGAGCGCTCGAGATTTCTGAGAAGCGGGCTAAGTTCCCCTGATCTTTTAAGTATCCAAATCCGACTGTCATTTTTCCTCAGTAATCACATCAAATCATCTCGCTTGCGGATTGGTTCGGATTAATATCTCTCTTTAAAACTGTGCCGACCTGCGGCCTGGACGGAAGAGTACTAGAAAAAATACAAATTTAATGGAATAGGAACATTGAATACCATTCTTCCAAAAGACAAGATTCGTTGTAGATTTTATGGAATGAATTCAATTGGAGAGAGTCAAAAAAGTTTTCAAATTAGACACGTTCTATTATCCATTTCAGATATCATCATTTGACCCGATATCTACTGCAATTAGTCAAAGGCTGTCGAGTTGAGAGTAAATTGCAATTTATTCCACTTATTTATACGAAATTTTTATTGCTTTTTCTCTCAAATGAAAATTGCACAAGTTTCCAACATTTCTATTGTGAGTCGTCTGAGAATAAACTGTTCCCTACTTTTACCACTAAAGATGAACACACACAAGTGTGAAAGTTTGATAGATGAGATACGTGACACCTGGATTTGATTCTCGATAGACGCGTCTAGCTCCAGCGGACAGGAGACAATATCGGCCCCTTCAGGTGCCCCAAATCTCCCCTGATTGCCCTGCGCTCGATGGTAGAGACGACACGCAAGCTCAGAACTGCGGTTTCCATCCTTTTCTATGTATGTCGTTCTTTGTCATATCACCTGCATCGCCTGTTCTATTCGTAAACACAGGGATACTATCTGGCCTTCGCTGTATCATTTGCAAATACTGTGTATTGCTCGTAATATATTATGTAGGTATGTAGATATGCTGGTATTACGTATTGTGTATTATGAATATTATGCTCGTATGTGTAGGTATTATGTTTCTTCTTATCTTTCCACACTTTTATTGCTGGTTCTATCGCAAGCAAATGGATGCTATTTGGCCCTCTCTAATCATGTAATAGTGTTAATTATGACGTAATTATTCTTTGCACTCTATATTTCCACTCTTGTACGTCCTCTCCAATGCACAAGCCTAGGGATAATATTGGTCGGATGCTGGCAGGTGCGGATGCTGGCAGGTCATTTGTAGGACATTGGGCTGGATATTTGACAGGATATTTGCAGGACATTTGACAAGACATTCGGTAGGACATTTGTTGGGACATTCCCTCATTACGTGACAGTGGGCATCAATTCTATAAACATCAATTGTGATTATCAATTGCGGACGTCAAGGCACTCACACCACAACCTGGGGGCATCGTGCCAATGAGGAGGAGTTAGCTGTGGCGTCATGCGTACGTTGCTTCAATTTATGTACATCCTTCGAGTGCATTCCTGAAGGACTGTAGTGGGTCCATTAAAATACTTTTATGTGTGTGAATTTATATTTTCTAGGATTTTATCATGATGAAAATAGAATATTCCATGGAACGTTTATTGTGAATGTTTGTGAAGCGAGCAAATTCTTACATTTTAATTGACACAAATACCATAATCATAGCATAAATATATTATACTGCACAAATTTTTATCTCTCTTTCAACGAACCCATAATCAAGAGTGATGATAAGGCAGTAGTTATTAACAGGAAAAGCAAAGAATGAATCTCTAATCACCGAATTTCTGACAAAATTAATCCATTAACGAGAACTTTTTGTAGTCGTCGGTAGAAATTAGAGGCCTGGCAGGAAGCCAAAATTTGTAATGCCCCGTCAGCGCCGTGATTGCGTGGGTAGCTTGAATGTTCTGGGCTCTTGTTAAGGATTCACGGCCACCAAATTAGCAACTATGTCTTCATAAGACTGTCCCAAGTCTGCAAAAGATGGCAGTATGTTACGAAGAACATGTCCTACACTTTCGTAATTTTCCGCTTTCCTTTCATTATTGTAGATCATTTAATGCTCTGACATGACTTATTCGACCCAGATCTCAACACTTTTCTAGCGTTTCTCTCTGTGAGAAACAGGAGGAAAAAGAGAGCATCAAAGCTTCGTTGGCTTTGAAATGAAATTCGCTGCTGAATAACAAGGAATTGTATCATGAAGAAGCGTATTTGAACGACATCTATTTCATTTTGGAATAGCTTGATGATGATGATGATTTTTATAGCCACTTAGTGCGGTAATTTGTAGCATAATGAGAATAATTTACTGTAAGCGTTTTCTTTGAACTTGGTACTTCAGAATAATGCTTTTCCGAGAAATTTCTGATCTTGTCCATCAAAATTGGAAAAACATCACCGCCGTTGGCAGTCGGTATGGTAATTTCGATGGAGTAATCACTATGTACGAGGACTGATGAAAAGTCCCATAAACATGTCTCATATTGTAACATTTTCTATTTCAATGGGGACGAAAGTGATGTAACTTCGAGCTACCATCGTACTCGTACACTTCCTCATCGTCATTGAGATACACTGAAGAAAAACAGTTGATTTTGTCGGCATCTGCCAAAATTAGAATTTTAAAAGCTGTTGTACAACTGCGATAAAGAATTTATTTTGAAATTTCTTGCCTCTGTTATCTGTCCTCCTGTTATTTATGTTCAACATACTAACTCAGTCAGAAAATATATTTTTTTATCCATTTCTAATTCTTTTATGAATTGTGGGCAATGGCCAGGCTTTGAAGTCCTAGGTGCTCGAAACGGTCGCGTGACCTCGTTTCCCCTTCGATGCCAGATCGCAGAAACGTTTTTCTTCGGTCAGATTTTTGTAGCCACACTTCGGAAGGTTCAGGACCCTTTCATCGATGGAAATCGCAATTTGGGAAAAAAATCATTGAGTTCCTATTACTGAATTTTAATTACAGTTTGTTTTCCATCTCCATTTGAAATTTATCCCGACAACCTTTGATTTGCACTGCCATTTTCACAATCTCCTATAAACGTAATTTTCTTTTTTTTACTTAATATAGTTTGATGACATTTTTTATAATATGTGCATCTCAGACTCCTAAGATTTCGATACGAGGTTAAAATACAAGTGGCAGTTGTGCACAAAATTGAATCATTTGAAAAATAAGGTTGTCTGTATTGGTAGACTACGTTTGACGCAAACCATCAATGTGAATTCATAACAGTTTCATTCACTTCAAAGGATGTTTTCCATAATGTGATTTCATAACGTAGTGAAAGTGTAGTGAAGTGAACTAAATGTATTTTTATGTGCGATGCACCAAACCATATCGCTAAAATACTTTATGCAGCTTTCTCTGACCTTTACAAATTTGCAATGTATTTGCAAGATGAGAAATCCAAATTAGGGTTGAGTGATGCAGGGTGTAGAAGCCATTGAACTTGCCGGGGTACGACAGCCCTTATGAGATGGCTGGTGAGGTGGCGGAACTGTGCGTACGATGTCAAACTGACGTCTCACTCATACGAATGTACTGCATACTTGGGTGACAGAGGTAGAAATTACTGCATGCTTGGATGACAGAGATAAAGATTACTGTATACTTGAGTGACAGAGATAAAGATTACTGTATACTTGGATGACAGAGGTAGAGATTACTGCCTGCTTGGATGACAGAGGTAAAGATTACTGCGTGCTTGGATGACAAAGGTAGAGATTATTGCATGCTTGGATGACAGAAGTAGAGATTACTGCACGCTTGGATGACAGAGGTAGACATTATTCCATGCTTGGATGACAGAGGAAGACATTATTCCATGCTTGGACAACAGAAGTAGAGACTACAGCAGAGCTCGTATAACAGAGATCAGCTCCGAAGCGAACAAAGTGTCTGCGGTCCTGGTACGAAATGCAATTCGTGCGAGTGTCGAAGGGCACAAATTTCGAACGAAGACATAAAAAGTGACGTCACTGCTAAGTTGCAGAGCGGCACAGCCCCTCGAGAGCTGCTTATGGCCCCAGCGAAATAAAAAACTGGCCACTGATTGAACAAAAAGACTCAGCTGAAAAAAATGTCAGTTCCTGATTTCTCTAATTTCTAAAGCTGTTCGACCGTAAGACCATTTTGCTCGGTTTCTTTGAAACGGACAACAACTCTTACTAATACTGCGTCTGAAATAAAATATATTGTTTGGGCAATTCAGCAATTGAAACGAATAAGTACCACTTGAGTTTTATGATTATGATTTTATGAGCCCGCATAAGTTTTATGATTCCTAGGGCATCCGACGGAAACTTTTTTCTAAAGCGTACGCAAGAATAATTGCAATATAATCCAATGCTCTTGCCTGATCATATACGAGACTGATCAAATTAATAATTTATTGAAGTGATAAAATATAGTTACTTCTTTTAAAAGCTTCACAATATCTTGCCAGTGACAAGCTGTACATTCTATAACGTACTTGAATTGTTTTGAACGAGGTTATAATTTACCTGCTGAAGCTTTTTATTTAATTAGAGTTGAATCGCGACCAAACTGTCCATGCCTGTAGATCGATGCACCATTGACTACTGTAGTCTGGAAATATTCCAACGGAAACCTTTTCTTCTATTTTCACTGGACGTTTTCCGACCTGAGCGTCTCGTTGTGAGATGTTTCTTTTTACAGCATATGATGTTGGCGTGTAGCTCCCATCAGGATGTTCGTAGTTATATAAGTCTGCGTCTTCGTCGGTCACCTTGCAGTTCAAAACCAAGCTCCCCACACTCAGCCGTCATCACTGCACCAGCTGCGGAGCATGATAAATTTCAAGAGCGTATCTTCAGCGCTCACAGACTCGCTCTCAGTTCCTATGTGACTTGGAGACAAAATCACGATTAACGTTGACTGTTTTCAAATAATGGTTCAATAATTTCATAGAATGCTTCGAGCTAATCATATATTTGTAGAAATTTTCATACAAAAGAGTGTTCTTGTTTTGGAAGCACAGATTTTTTGGTGGTAAAAACATCGATTCTGCCATCGATGGAGACGCAATTTGTTGGTACGTTACTTCAGTTTCAAGTCACTCGAAATGTTTAAGCTTGATTCACTGGAATTATTGATTTTCGAGTAGCTCCCTAGTGACTGTTCTCAAGCACATTTATTGCGTGATTACTGACGGTGGCCATGTTCATCAACCCACTCGTACACACAAGTACATTTAAGCCATGATATTCAGAAAAAGGCTTTATTTAAATTGGTGCAACAGAAACAAATAAAGTTATGTTCTTGGACGCCCATTAGATGTTTCATTCACACTTGTAAGAACGTATTTAACGCTCTCAAAACGTGGCATTTTTGTTCCACTCAGTTATGCTGAGCGTCCGACTCGCGTCAACAGCGCAGATAATAGAAAATATTAGGCAAAATCGAGGGATTTCTAAGTAGTCTAGTTCTAAAATGGCGTGTGATACCACGAAGATCTGTTAAAGTTATTAACTGAAAAAAGATTTATTGTGGGCAAGCTAAAGGTCTAATTGGATGGAGATGGAAGTGCTGTTATCAATTAAAAGGAAAAAACAGCTTAGAGCTCTCGATTGTCGTGTACTTGATGAGGAGTTCTTCTGAGAAACATTACTTTTTACGCTAACTTATTTTCAGCTTTGTTTCCGGTGAACTGTGAGCTTGGAAATGGATCTCATGTTCTTATTTGCTATAAAAAGCTATGGAATCGAGCACGAAGGTAGCATTTACCAATCATACCGTAATATTTAATCAAGGTTTTCCACTTGATGGAGTCTCACTCACTGCATTACTGACAATTAAAACTGATTTAACCTCGCAAACTTTAATACTGAAAGCGGTGTTGACACAACCTCTAGATGTAAGACTTGTTTCAGTTGCAGTTACAGTTGTCATGGCATTACTCTATTGTGTTATAGTAATGTTAACATCAGCTGCAGTTAGCTCTGAGAGAGATATTACATCGCCCCTGACGCACGCGACTCTGCTATTGCTATTTTTTCTACTTCAGACGGAAGAGAGCGTTTGATTTTTCTTTTGAAATATTGCTCGTATAATTAAAATTATGGCTTCCCAGCCATGTGACTATTGTTCTAAGGTCATTGTTGTTGTATCGACCCTTCTTCACACCTGGCAGAAACTACAGCAGCAAAATCGAGTTTAATTTGCTTTTTAAAATTTGTTTGTATTCTAATCTTCAGTCGATAATTTTGCTGCGAACGATGTCTCATTTTTCATGAAGAAGCTCCGACCCCAGTGCTTCCTATTGGAGGCCACACATTAAAGCTTCTTTGTCTCAGTAAAAAATGAAAAACATTACACGAGAATCATTTCAATAGGAATTGAGTCAATGGTCATTAAAATTACGTTTGAACATTACTTACATAATTCCTCCCTGCACATCGAAGGGCATTTTTTTATGCAAAAATATGGTTATTAACTTGAATAAGAAGTGTGTGGCATATAAGGTTGGCAAACAGCAAAGCAGAGCACCGTTACAGAATGGGCGCGTCCACAAAAGCCATTGAGGGCTGCAACACGTTTCCCCGTAACGGTACGTCGACTGGTGTTGCTACCCAGAGCTTTATGTGATCAACAACTCAAGAAGTCAGTCCGATCACAATACATCCTGACCCAAAAAACGAGAACTTTTAAAAAGGCATAAAATAAGTAAAATCTATCAAAAATCTTTCACTAACTGCAACTGAGCCACCATAACTTACGTTTTAGAAAACAATAATTCAAATTACCAGTGTTTGAAAATTATATCCTGTAGATGTGTCGTCCTCTACATGTGCCTTCTTCCAAAATGTTTGAGAGGGTCCTCGTGGATTGCAGCAACATCTTAGCTGGGATACCACGAATTTCGTCTTGAATTCTTCGTTTCAATTCATTCAGCATTCTCGGCTGATTCGGGGAGACTTGACTCTTAAGGTAGCCCACAAGAAATAATCACAAACGGATGGCAAGCTAAATGGAAGAATACATTCCTAGAGAAGGACGCCATCTAAACGACGTAACTTTCAAACATAGATAGTTTAGGTTACTGTTTCTTAACATGCACGGTGTAGTAGTTCAATTGATTTCAATAAAATTTCTGCAAGAATATTTCCATTTTTATTTGTTTTTTTCAAAAGTTCCCGTTTTCTGTGTCCACCCTGTACATCACTGAGTAGCAGCTCACGAGGCGTTCGGTTTGCGTATCTTAAATTCCTGCCTTTACATGCCTTACTCGCTCCATTTTTTTGTGCTAGTTTTCAGAACGGTTTCTCCCCCGAAGATGTCTTTGGAGGTCTTCTTTGCTGAGGAGGCGCCATACAGGGAGTGAATCTGGGCTCTAAAGAGCGTTGAATTTATGCACTGCATTTATAACGAGTGCTTTGCAGCGTCGTGGGCAAGCGGAAGGAAATTTGTGCATGTATTTCATGAGGTCTAATTTACTTTTACGATCCTGCTTACCTTGTGAAATACTCGTAAGCCTAGACGTGATTTTTATATCGTGTGTAAATGAGGTACACACTCGGAGGTGTAATATTGAAGTACATACTGGGACGTGCATTGTACAATTGAGGTACATACTAGGACTCGGTGAATGCCGGTAATTTCAACGCACATGTTCACCCTCATTTTCATGCGTTTTGTTGACCTCATATATGCCCAAATGTCTACTTCCTGATACTTGACAGCGCAACTGATAAAGCTCAGCCGTTTATTCACGCCAGCTTTCGATAAGGCACGCAAAAAATACCTTTCCGCTTACCAGACACCATCGCCTTTAAAAACTTTGTCTTTAAATATCAGAGATAACAGGGATGCGTTATCTTTTAAAGTGGCCAGTCATGATTTTTGTACTCGGGTCAACAATACGCAATTTATTTCAAAATTATTCAAGCGTGTGTGCTCGAGCTCAGAAGGATTTAACCTAAAAAAATTTTAGTTTAATCAGAGTTGACTACCTAATAATTGAACTACAAATGAGATTAGACCAGTATTGATAGTCCTTTTTAATGGTTTGTGCAGCCAGCAAAATGTTTGCAATGATTTCAACTTTAGATTTTCATCGCTGGTCGCATATATGAAAAAAGCGAAGATTTTTGTTGACAACAACAAGCGTACTGTCACCGGAAATACGTACTTTTTGTTCGCTTCGCAGTCTGTAAGTGCTGTCGAGAGTACTATTAAAAATAGCAACCAAAAATATTGCCGTGTTATACAATCTAACATTTGTCGCATTGCAAGTAAAGAAATATATTGCTAACCGAACAAAGATCTGTCGACTGTGCCGAATTTTCACCCAATATAATACATGAAGATATAAATTACATTCAAGTCTAAAGGTCAGTACTTGACTGGGGACTGGCTTGCCAGTATTGAGGAATGCCAGCTAACATAGGGCAATTTGAATTTAAAGTGATATTCTAAAAGCGGCTGATCGAAGTTAGGATTTACACCAGCGTTTGCATAAAATCGTCGGCTTTCGCTCAGTTCTTTTGCTTGGCTCTTCAAGCAAGCAGAGTCCGGGCTGCAGGAATGCAAGCATTGGAAGCAATGCTTGCATTGCTTTATCAGACGCAATGTTTTATCAGACGCGTGAGAGCTGCTGATTCCTGCGATTGGTCGACTGAACCACTGCTCAGAAATACTTAATGACTGCTGTCTGCTGACCGTTACTTGCTGATTGCTCATTCCACCGCACAGAAATTCTTGTTGCCTGTTAAATACTGCGTCCTATTGGCTCACAGCTGATACCATTGCTCAGAAATGCTTGTAGACTGCCAACCCTCACTCGCCGCCGACTGCTGATTTCTGTGAATGAACCTCTGCATAGAAATACCTGCTGACTGCTGATTGCTAGATCTCAATTGCTGATTGCTAGATCTTACTTCCTGAGTGCTGTTTCCTGTGAATGGTTGACCAAGCCATCAGCACGCAAATACTTGCCACCAGCACGCAAGGGACGCGGTGGTCAACGAAAGCTCCGTATTTACTGCCAGAATTCGCTTCAAAGAGAGTCGGTCACTACAGCGATCAAGATTTGTGTTAGCCGGCAGCCATTGACTTGAAGTCTTATTGCAGTCGTTGCCGGAGCTGAAGTGTTCCAGTTGTGGTCTGCGGGTCGTTAAGAAGCCGTCCAGAGCAGCTTCGTTTCAATAAGCGTGTTTTTCAAGAATACTCATGCTCCGTGCTCTAGTGAGATATTTCCAGCGCGAAGGTTTTGTGTCTGCATTGTTCTGCCTGTGAGTTTGCTCTCAGATAGCAGAACAAGAGTTCTTATATATTTTCTTGTATTAGCTTCGCTATCTTATTGAAAATCATTTATACTTTAGGGCTTCTCTGCGGGAAGAAAGTGCATAGATTTTAAAGAATTTCAAGAAGCCCGTGCCGTTCATAAGTTACCCATTAGAAGCTGTTTGTTATGTATCCCGTGCTAATTTGAGAGCTTTCAAGAAAACCTGATGGCTGAACCTAACCCTCTCGGCGTAAACATTACATTGAGAACAAGAAAACAGAGAGGCCTCTTTTACTACACACATACATAGAACGCCTTTTAATTAATGCCAGTTATTTTCGCCATCTATAAGGCAATCCAAGTTGAAAACGTCTTTCATTTTTCAGAAAATATCTAGCCTTCCTGCTTTCTTGAGAGTAATCGGTCGGGACTCTGGTCAGTGCCTCCACAGCCGGCGGACTGCCTTCGAGAGTCATGCTCGAGTTACGACGGCAGATGCGACGGAAAATCTCTTATGGAAGAATGAATTGTAGAGGTGGTGCACGTTGCAGGAAGCCCCCTTTGTTTGCTTCAAGAAAGTGTGTGTTCGTGTGCATTACATTCAGCAGTCTACAGCAGGACGGTTCAAAACAACGTTGACTTTCTAGACGTTTGCATGTGTGGTTGCAAATACATAACAAATGAAACGTTGCAGGATTGATGTTAATCGAGGGAAATGAGAAACACAAAAATTGCAGAAAAATTCTTAAGTGCGCTGCTTCCAAGGAAAAGCTTGCGAATTTTTGCAATAGACTTCAGTCGAGACGGAAGTAAGAAGTGGCAGGCCAGCGTACACCGAACGTGCACAACGATGCTCTCTTTTTGAGCGCTTTGTGTCATGTTCAGACCCATTTTGAATGCTTTGTGTCATGTTCAGACCCATTTTGAACGCGTTGTGTCATGTTCAGACCCATTTTGAACGAGTTGTGTCATGTTCAGACCCATTTTGAATGCGTTGCGTCATGTTCAGACCCATTTTAAACGCTTAGTGTCGGGTTCAAATCCATTTTGCGGTTGTTACTTTTTCGAAAAATTTTCTTTTTCATCAATACCTTGAGCGTGTTCAGAGTGTTATGTTCTTGAGTGCCATGACGGTGTAGTTTTTCATGTGTAAGATTAGCATTCAAAGACGAGGAAAGAAAAAGTACGAAGCAATTATACGGTATATGAAATTTAAAGCTACTTAAACACTTGCTTTTTAAATCCTTCATTCGTATCAGGCTCGGTTATGACGTTAGATTACGAAATGGCACTCATCTTTGAACTGACGAGCATTTTTAAAATATGTAAATATGCTCGCCTAATCACGTTACCTTTTTAAAAACGTAAGAGACCAACTTAGAGCGTCCTCAATGAAATTACCTCTCTATATAATTAATTCACACTTTTGGGATTGTGAATAGTGAATATTTCCTACCTTTAAAAGTTGATAGTCTGTCTCTCTCAACGTGCACTTGCGGCACTTACGTTACGTGGGCCAAGATGCAGTCAGTACATACGCACAAGCGTATAGATGAGTACACAGACGTATGTTAGCCATGTGTAGGCCGTTGTATACGAGATATTTTTTTCACAGTTTTCAAATTAAAAGAGCTAGAAAACAATATTTTTCTGTAGCATTTTAGCATAAAAATATAAATTAACAATATTTTCTGTATTGCAGCCTTCTATTGTAAATAATCTGAGTTTCCAGCCCTTCATTCATCTGGAAACTGGAATCCTATACCACAGAAACTTGTCGCCTTCCTTTTGTCATCGAGTGAGAGCTGGAGACACATTTAATTGTGACGAATTTTTCAGTCTCGTATGAGTAATATGTTGAGAATTAGTATGAGTCTATTTTTTAGAGTAAGCATCTGCAAGTATTTCCGTAACTGAGTCGTGCTTCAATTTATGTACAAGCTAAGAAAACTAGGTGTACTAAAATGCGTAGAGCTTTTCATGATCATTGTGCTGGTAAAATATCTTGCAATAAATCTAATACTCAAAATCGCTTACGTTTTGTGCGATTTGGATCTTCCTATGACCACCACACTGCTGTTTCGTTGGTTGTTGCCAACCATGGAAAATGTTGCCATATGCCAACCGAGGGAAACGTTGCCATGTTGCCAACCGTGGGAAATGTTGCCATGTTGCCAACCATAGGAAATCCCCAAAGCAGCTTTAGTAAACCAACGACAAATGATTCGAGTCCCAGCTGGGGGCTCTTAGCATGTCTTAAGGCCCTCTGATGTACGTACGTCTGTTGAGTTCGCACACTCACTTGAGGCTTCAAAAAACCTTAAAGTGCAACGACTTATCGCTACTTTGATAGTGAAGTGTATCACGGGTTACTTGGCGATCTTTGAAAGGCAAAGAATTATCAGTTCAGTTTCCATGTAATCATGGAAACGCTTTACAAACTGAATTCCTTTCGTACTTTACATTTTTTGGCTAAAATTCTCATTTCGAAAATAAACTTGAAATTAGATTTTTCTTTTTTTTAAACCGCCCGTTGGCGCACCGAAGTCAGCCGCGTTTCTCAGCTCAGTCCAAATACGAGCTTTTAGTCGAAACTTTGGCGGCGGGAGAAGAAAGTCCGAAACGAAAATTTCTATCACTGAGGTTCCACTTCAAACTCAAGTACAGGACTCTCGAACGAATTTTACGATCGGAATTTTTCCTCCTAGTTTAGGGCTTGAAAAGCGAGGATGGATTTGCCGCCAAGAATTGCACTCAGAAATTCAACGCTCAATGGAAATTCAACGCTAATTTCGATTAACAGAATGAAAAATTTAATCAGAAAAGAGGCACAGTTGCGAACATTCCGTAGAATTGACAATAGAAACTTCACCGTTTTTCACCGTCATGTAATTCTACGCGCTCTTTTCAACAGTCGCTTCGTGGAAACGGGCTGCTGTTGCTCTGCGACTTTCAGTTGTCAAAATGGCGCATAGAAAAAGTTTTCAGTGCTCCAATATTCACAACGTTACGCCCGACGGGCGGTGAAGCCGCACGATTTACTCAAAGTTTTAAAGTCAAGGCCCTGCAATATCTCACTGAGTGGGTGAACTCCAAACCATAAAACTTGCATGTTTTCTCAATCTAAAATTAGAGCTAGGATACAAACAACAAACAGCACATTAGCACGCTTTGCTATATTGAGTTTAGGCGTCGCTATTTCTGCCAGCGGTTGCATAATGCAGTGCAAAGGTTACGTCAGGAGGTGGAAATGTAATTTGGAAATAAGGTTCAAATTCTCAAGAAATTTAAAGAAACAGTTCTCGCTGTTTAGTGAATTTTCTTCGCCTTCACGTTTTGGTTTCCACAATAAATCTCTGTGTGGAAGCCAGAGAATATTAAATATGTCCTTCATACATTTTAATGCATATAGACCTAGTTTACTTTTCGGATTTACATACGTAAAAATAGCTGTAGCATACTATAGAAACCTAAAAATTAACTAAAATGTCATCACCTAAATTCTTTTGCATGATTATCAATAGACGTTTCAGATGAAGTGTAGGTTGAGACCTACACTTCATCTAAAACGTCTCTTTACACTTCTAAAGATTCAATTACATAGGCAACTGATAAGATATATTGATTTAATGTGTTCACTGTACACACTAGTTATTACATTTTTCAATATCATAGCTTTTTTTCATGCAAAATGGCGCCCTATCTCTTTGTGATTGACAGCAAACCAAGAATTTCTCTATCAAGCATTTCCAGACCGTTGGATTGGGAGTGGTGGGCCCATTCCGTGGCCACGTTTGCTTCAATGAAAGCCAAAATTGGGTCTAGTAAACACACATTCTGAGTTTTCACTGGTCCCAAAATTAATTCACTTATTTGGATCAGCTCGACCTAGTTTTCCTACAGTGGGTCGAGATGGCTCACTTTACGTCCCCTGACACCTCCGTCTTAAAGTCTCTGGAAATAAAAAACAGCATTTGAGGCCAAACTCGAGTCATGACGACGCGGGGATTTTTTCAGAGCCGATATCACACCTCAGGATTTCTTTCTACGGGGTGATGTTAAAGATATCATGTGTCGAACAAAGATACGGGATATTACTGAGCTACCGCAAAAGATAACAGGAGCGATTGTAGTCATTGGCGACTCTACACGGTCACGACGAGGAATTCTAGCGCCGCCTTCATGCTCTTCGTGCGACGTAAGGTGCCCGTACACTAGTGTGTTAAATGACCAACACAAACTTTGATAACTGCAGCTGAGAATGAAACAAGTCAAAATAAAAATATTTTATCCATTAATTTGTAATTAAATTTTAAAACTGTTGAGACTCATATAAACTTAGCGAATTTTTTTCTAATTATTTTTATATCCTGCTTGCGAGTTTTACTTTCTCTTGTACGTATATGAATTCCAATTATGAACTAATTCCTGGCAGATTTTTCATGAGGCAATGAAATATGTAAGTACTGAATTGGTACTGTTAACACTTTTTTAGAACTATTTTATCAACAATGATGTCATAATCGGTATCATCTTTTTCTTATAACATCACACTCATTACTGTACTTTTCCACATAATTCATGATTGTACTCTAGGATCATTTTCCCTTCGACGGCTACGGCAGCTCGACCGAGTGGCCCCCCAGCCCAGCAGCCCCCATCCCCCCATGGGCCCACACCGTGCATTCGAAGCTACTGCCGCTGATCGAGCGTCGGAATCACCTGATCGAACCCCCCTACCGCTGGCCAGGCTTGAATAATTCCATTTCTTTTTAAAAATCACCCCATTTTCGCAAGCTCGAAGTTCGGCGACGAGGGCGCTGGCTTTGATCGATGGACCCGGACTGCAGCGAGGAATGTGTGCGCCAGTTTCCGTGTCGCAAATTGCATGCAACAAGAAAAAGCGTAGCGCTTGTTACTCGGTCAAAGGCACGGTTAAAAGAAAAAGAAAATTCAAACTGGGTCACCCAGATACCGAGGAAATGCAGTCTTTTTCGTTGAATAAAAGCGACGCCGAGCATCCTGTTTCGGTTTCTGCATTCAAATTTGTAGTGAGCTCGTCACGAGGGGCAGTGAACGTCTCTCTGGGGACAATTAATGCAGGACGCCGCCCTGATTTTGGCGAAACTGAGCTAAAGAGACGCAGAGGAGCGAAGCTTCGTGTTCTTTTAATGCGACGCTCGGGAGCGTGCGTCATTTGGATGCAGTCTAACCAAGCGAATAAAATGGTAGAAAGATCACAGACACACTCGTATAGAGTACCAAGGCCACAAACACACTCGTATAGAGTAGCAAGACCACAAACACACTCGTATAGAGTACCAAGACCACAAACACACTCGTATAGAGTACCAAGACCACAAACACTCTCGCATTCTGGTAATAATGCGAACAAAATTCCTTCCATAGTCTAAATTCGATTAACGCACACGGAATAACAGAAGATTGATTCAATTTTGATCATAATATCTGTGTAGCGACTTTTATTTACGAATGAGCTATAAAAAACTACGTTCTTTTCTACAAGGCATCGCCCATGGATAATCCCCCATAAAAACATTTTCCTTTGACGCAGAATCGATTATCTGATGAAACATTTCTTGTCTGGCTTCACTTTGAACTCGTATTCTTGCTCGAAGTGAAGACTGTTGAGCTCGGGACTGTCTGCACTGTAAAGACCTGAACTAGCGAGCTCGGAGCATGTTTTGAATGGGTCTACGTACACATGTTCGGACTTCAAACACAAATTTGAATGCTACAGGGTATGGAATTGTGAAAGCGACCGACAACTAGTAACAAGTAAACACTTCTCATTTCAAACAGGAGAATGTAAAAAAAACGAAGTCAGTTCATGAGCAGCATTTTAGTCTATTTTCCAGCCGTTTCAGCAGCTCACGATCGCCTCTTCATCTCCGCTCATGTTTTTTTGTTCAAAATATTTCACTAACATAAACACCCGAAGCAACTTCGACTGTTAGCATAAAAAATGACTCACATTCGATCCATCAAATTTTTTCAATAATTCTCGCCATTTCTCACCATTTTTTCACTATTTCTATTCATTTTCTCACCATTTCTCCCCATTTTTTCACTATCATTTTCTTATTAAGTTAGTCAAGCGAACAAGCTCCAGTGACGGTGCTCGCTGACTTATCAGTGCAAAGCATTTCAACTTCCCTTCTGTCTCATATGTTTCCGTCGCGTGGCGCCTCAACACGCTCTATACTAATAGAGCAAGCGATATTATACAAGTAGAGAGTATAAAACTTCAGTGACAATATAGTATTCTCAATAAACGAATGCTCAATAAAACATAAACGCATATGCAATGTTTACACTTCCCTTTTCGTTTTATGCATTTTACCGAAGCTTCATAAGCGACTCATACTTAATGATTAATTCCTCAAAAGCATTTTCATTCATATTAACGATGTCTGTTAATTATAGAGATCAAACGCACAGCGTTGCGGCAAATCGATTGCAGTTACATCTTTCGAAAGATGAATGAAAATATAAATAAAAGTGAAAGAAAAAAGAAACATCATGAATGAATGCAAAAAAAGTCCTTCGCATCACCCTACGTTTCACTACTGGGCAAACTTTTCTCCTTTGCTTTCGAAAGCTCAGATGTACAAATAGTTTTAAGCAGAGTTCACTCCTCCACTTGAATTCAAGTCCGTCCGTGTTCTTCACAATCTTCGGAAAGAGTAATGCAAAAATGACGACTTCCGAATTCGGGGGAACGGCCTCCCATTTTATTTCTTACGGAAGCTTTTCATTTGAGCCCCGGAAATTCGCTTTTATTTACTGTGTCTTAAGGAACGGAGCCCCTTTATTGTGGTGGTTGAGTTCGAGTGCCTCAGGCTCTCCTTGGCAGAATGTTCAGTTATGTCAATGGGCTGACACCCAGCAGACGCTCTGCGGGTTACGTATTCCAGAAGATTCTCGGTCCGGGGTCTCACCTCAAGAATTTTTTCATCAATAAAAATCTCAAAGCTGATCTGTCGTTGGAGGAGTTTACGGTCTTCAATGTCAATTTTCTCACCGTCAAAACTGATAGTGATAACATTGACAGTATCTCATCGCTGGAACGGAAATTGAGAAGATGGGGGAATATTGTAACAAAGTGTAAACTATGAATTTCATAATTCTACTTAGAAGGAACCAAGATGAGTTAAACTAATTAGTTAGTGAACATCACTAAAGGAGTAACTTTTGTTATACGAATGCAAAGATATTTTCATTTTACTATTTACCTCCGATAGATAAAACAAAAGCTTGATACGAATGAGAATTTTTGCAGGTCACGTTTTAAGGCATAATTTTTGTCTGGTAACCTTCACTTCACTTCCTCACAGAAGCATTTCGTTATGATTTACCCTTGTTGCAACAGTGGTCTGTAATGATCAATCACATTTCCTAAAACACATCCGCTGCGATGCATCGCATGGGATACGAATATGGCTTGAAACAAAACTAATTTTCACGATAAAATCAAGGATACGAACCCCACAGGACGAGGTCGTCTAGCTCCCATTTGTGCGGCCGCCCTCAGATTGGGCCGAGGAAGAAATTCCTCATTTTCGCGTTTTGCTCGAACGATTCTTTGGCCTGCGAGGGTCGTACGAAGCGTCAGCAGCGGTCTTAGGTTTGGCCCAAACTGCCGACGCTGTTTTGTCATATCCAATAGCCATAAAGTCAGACAAGGTCGGCCCTGGAAGTCTTCAGGAAGTCTGATTTTTTTCATGGCCCTTCTGTGTAGCTGACGCTCATGTGAACTGCAACGAAAAGAAACGAAGTCTATCAGTACAAGCGCCTTCTCGCGATCCCTTCGGAGAGCTAAATATTTTGTTCCGGTTGAAGCCTCAAACTAAGAACGACAAGATTTTCGTTCTGCGGCCGACCAAACCGGTCATTTAGCCCGGGCCAATAGTGCTTCAAAAGTTGTTCGTACTTTAAATCAAGTCCTCCAGATTTCGAGCTCTTCCATCAGTGTCGTTTTTGGAGTGCCTTGGAGTGTTACCGACGGGAGGAGTCTAAGTTACGAAAATGCGGCAACGTTTGTTCTAAAAAGGGAAACTGACCAGGAATTTATCGAAACCTGAGATGCTCGTTCTGGAACGGAAAATGTAAGCTCGAGGCTTCAGCGCTGGCGTTTGCGATAGGCTCTGCAGCGCGGCCTAACGAAGAAAATTAAACAGATGACTGGAGGATTGGCCTGAAAAATTTAACACCGCTAAAGTGGCAGCTTCTGATCAGAAGCACGACTAAAAAGAACATTTGACTTCAGCAGTGTTAAAGGCTGGTCTGTGTGGTAATATTCACGGCAGGTAATGTAGTAAAAAGTAAGATTATCTTAAACGGGGAAACAAGCGTTGAACGGATAATAAGTTTATAAGTTTTAAAAAGTAAATTCCCACCTAACTTCATGGCATTCTCTCTGCTCTTACTGCCTTTAACAAGTAGAATTTTATTGTTAAATTTTTCGATTGCCGTGCAGCCTGGGAGCGAGTGCTGCGAATGAATGGATAAAACATAAAATTCATTTTCACAACTGCAGCACTCATACACTGAACTCCTCTCATCAAAAATAAAAATTATCTCCTCGAAAAATATACATGTAAATACATGTAAATATACATCTAAAATAATCCAAAAAAAATTGTACATTATATAATATAATTATAAGTTATTCAGGGAAAAAACATTCTTTTCACCGAGAATTACCTAAATCGCGAAACAAGTCCAATGAATATCTGCATATCCTTCCGTTTCAAGGACGCCAGCTCTTAAGAAGATAGTTCCATCCTTCAGGTTTCCTCTCATTCAAAAATGACCTGGTCCTGCTCATCCAACGCCTTTTCTAATTTATTTTTCCACGTGAACTCTCCACCTGAACGCGGTACTGCCGACTGTGACCGTGTTGCAATAGCGGTCGTAGAGGACGCGGTGCCCTGTGTTGTGTCTGAGCTTTCCGTTGGGGTCGCGAGCTGCAATTTAATCTTCTCGTTCGAGACACATTAAATTGTTGTTCCTGCGAGTGAACAATTCTCAGTGGTCACACAAAAAGGCGTACCCACAACAAAAACACTCGTTCAAACTTCTTTAAAGCAATTGTTCCAAGCGCTGTGCACTGCGCTATTGCTTCGGATCTTTTCGCGTCTCACAACAGCACAAAGGCAAGCGCATGTTTTTCTTCTGTTCTCGGCAGATGTCTTGTGAACATTTTTGAGAATTCAAAACGTCTCATTTCTTTTATCATCACTCCCTTGAGCCGCATATTTATTCCTTCGATGTTTTATTTTCGAACTGCTAGAACGTGTCCTTCTTGATTAGAACTTGCGATTTTTCGTGGCTTAATGGACACCTTACAAAGCTGTCATAGACTCTTTGAAACAAAAACTAGTACGAATTCCTACGAAGACAAACCGATTCATGCAGATATCAGCCATGATCCACTGTAGACCCGCCCAAACACCATCTTCAAACTTATTGAATCGGAAAAAGACGTAGGCTTACAATTTTTGAACGACGTTTTTTACGCATTTTATTTTCACATCTAAAATCACCTTTAAAGTAACATTGTCTTGCTGATGAGAATAACTTTTATACAAAGCATTGGTTTCATCATTCTGAAAAAATCCCCCATTTGATTTTTTCTAGCATTTGCTCTGCTAAATTTATTCAGCCAAATAATGCATCGAATTGTTGTATGTGCTATTTTTTACCTTGTGCCCCCATGCCGTCAAAAATAACGGTAAATCTCACGTGAAATAACGTAATTTTCTGTCTGACATGGACTGATTCTTCGACACAGTCTCGCTGATAGGAATACGGACCCGAGAACTTTAGCACGAGAACTTTCACTATCTAATTCCTTCAGAGCTTAAATGAATGGTTACGCATACACACACACACACACACGCAAAAAATGTACATAAACTTAGCTTATTATTTCACAAACTGTGAAGATTGGCGGAGAGTTCGGATACGATCAATCAAACTGTATAAACTTTATGTAGAGAGTCTTGCGTTCTCACGCTATCGGGAGCGCAGCACTTCAGGAGCATCATGGCTCGTCAAAACCTGCGATCCTCAGCGTCCCTTCGAACAGCTCTGCTTTCTATTGATTTCTTGGAGCCAATAGGAGCGCAAAAAACGATTTTTTCTCCGGTACGATTATAGCGAAAACACGTAAAGGATGTTCCGCATCAATTGGGCAGTGCGTTCTTTCTCAGGTATCGAAAAACGTTATCGCGGTCATCAACTACTCGTCAGTTGTGGAGTAAAAACGCTTACTTTGGTCTGAAGTAGCAAGAACAGGATTTACCCACCAAAATAGGGAAATGCTGCAAGGATCACGCTAAGTTTTGCCTATATTTTTAATAATTCAGCCATCAGTTACAAAGGCATTCCGATGCTTGCCGTGAAAGCGATCGGGTAGGAAATGGAGACCTGACTGGAGAACTGTCAGCAGCAGGCAACAGCACTACTGCATTCCGTATTTCATCGAACAATTACTCTAATTACGAAGAAGATTATGAACTACCCAGCAAGGGTCTGCGACTCTTGACTTCTAAAGGAGGGCTTGGGGCTCTCGTCAGCCACGTGTTTACGTTATTTACCTGGGAGAACGACTGAGCTTGATGCGTCGTGGGAAATGATAGCTACGGAAGAGCTATTAGTGCAGCAGGGATTTGCAGGTCCTTCCCTTTCATCAGGGGAAAACCACAAGCAGTTGTCAAGGAACGTATAAGACTGCCAGTTAAGTAAGGCTTGCTCGGTGAAGCACAAACTATCATAGTCCTTTTGAACTTTCAACTGCTGTCACAGTCGAACATATCTCTGACAACAGCACACGTGCATGGCCCCCGCATCAACGGTCGGGCTGGACGTGTACTAATTAGCCTCTCAACAAATGGGAAGTCCCTGCACACAGAAATTCTGGTATTTTATTGTGGTCCTCAATGGTTGGGCTCTTCTACACGAACTGCATTTTTAAATCGCATAGGAATGCAGTCAAAAACTATGGACCACGTGGTCAAAATTGATCAGCCCCGAGCATCTGTTCTCAGCTCTCGAACGTGAAAAAGAATTACACCCTCGAGTCTAATTTCTTCTGCTCGAAGCGACTCGAGCTGGGCGCTATTCATCAGCCGTAGTAGCTTGACACAGAGCAGCCGAGTCAGCCATCCACAGCAGCATTGTGGTGCTTGAGAAGGGACCCACAGGAAGTCTCAACACTGCAACATAGGCTGAACCGAAAAATTGTAGATCACATCGAAGTGTTGAGGCACATTTTAAAAGCCTCTGAGTGCCGCTTGCTATCATCGGTTCAGGAGGCATCTGATACATATGTATTCCCAGGCAACAGGTAAGGCTAGAGAAAGAACTGGTGGCCGAATGGCAAAGTTTTTGAATTCGTGTGGTTTTGCCCTGTGATAGTTACCTTCTTTGTCCTGGAGGGTTGTACTGATTCAGTAATACTTGAACACTGTGAATTTTTCCACCGTGTATCTTTCAAGTGCCGAAAGGCCCAGCTAACTTGTATTATTAAAATTCTTTCTTTTGATACCTCCGAAAAAACTGAGAAGCAAACCGAGTCCGTGGATTCCCATTCCAGCAATATTCATATTCTAAAATCTCGTTCAATTTTTTACAACTCTGCAAAAACCGCCCCCCTCGTTTTCCGAATAACGTTCAAGAGTCTCTGGAAATTGAGACATCAATTCAACAGCGACGAAATGAAAGTCACTCAGAACGAAGCACTCCCATTGCTACGATGTAAAGAGCTTGGGGTGTTTTACGAGCTTCCTCTCACTCCATACATGGGAAATTTCTGCCCACAGAAACTTTTACAAGTTGCCCCTCAATGCATGTTCCTTTCAATGAAATACAGGTGCCATTTCTGCCCACAGAAACTTTTACAAGTTGCCCCTCAATGCATGTTCCTCTCAATGCATGCCAAGTTTCTGCCCTCAGAAACTTTTACAAGTTTCCTCTCAAAGCGAGGAAAAAATTTTCCATACAGAAACTCGGTTACTTTATTGTTTTACCGAAACACCTCAGAAGAATTGTGTAATTCCCGCGTGATAAAAGTCTTTGATCTTTTTATTGTCTCTTCGTTGTGATGAATTTACTAGTAGAAATGAAGTTTGTACTGTGACGAAATTTCTTTACAAATAATCTTACGAATAACTTGCGTTGTATTTTCCCAGAAGTATTCTGGCCTTAGAAAAGAATTTTTGAATCTGTCATGTTTGAACAAATCCCTACAATTTTGAGTCAGACGCAAACTTATTTTTCATTATACATGAGACTGCGCAACTGAATTTCCTCGCTGGGTGAAATTCTTGAATCCTGAATTTTTATGGAACTGAAATTTTCTTTTTCCTCACACCATTCACAGCTGGTTAAAAAACTCGACGCACGACATGCTTGGGTCAAGAGAGCTCGGCTGCTGCATCCCACACGTTTTGCTCTAGTCTTTTTTCTTTCTTGAATGTCAGAATTAAATTACTGGTATTTTTAAAAGAGGTTGCCCTCTCACCTGCTATTCACAATGAGTTTTAAAATTTGACTAACAAGCTGAGAAGTTTCATTTTCTTTGATCTTCATTGTGCTTCCTCTTTTGCTTTTTCGATGTGTGTAAATAAATTTTGTAAAGTCTCTGAGAGCATGTGACCATGTGTGTTACGAACCACAATGCACATTTTCGATATTTTATCAGGAAGTTTGTATGTAGTTTTAAATAGCCTATTTTTAGCGTCCCAGTCTTGTATACATCAAGTCATAAAGATAAAACTGCCGCTGATCTGTGCTCCTCTTGAATTGCTATGTTTCATAGTAGCAAAGTAAAGACTTTTCGTCACATGGTTTGTATTTCGTCATATAGTTTGTATTTTGTCACTTGGTTTGTATTTTGTCACATGGTTTGTATTTTGTCACATGGTTTGTATATCGTCACATGGTTTGTATTGCGTCACATGGTTTGTATTTCATCACATGGCTTGTATTTCGTCGCATGGTTTGATAGAATTTGTATTTAAACGGACGACCAGGTCTGCAAAGAGCAGAATGTAACGAGATATGGTACGATAAAGAAACTTTTTGGTATAGAAATGAACAGCAACATGTACATAGATTATTTCATTGTGTGTAATACGCATTATTTGGACGATATCCTTTTATGAGTAATTCTGATGTGGATGAATAAGAATTTATTAATTAAACTTTTTCTTCATAAACAAACGCACCATACTGTTGACACTGATCAAAGGTGTCCCATAAATGGCCTCAGAAGCATATTTCCACCAGCCTCACCTTGAAACTGGACAGTGACCTTCAAAAAGACATCGCACGTCGACTTGAAAGTCATTGGGAATTTCATTGACCGTATTCAATAATTCCTAAATCACAGGAAAGGAAAAGGGACCGATTTCGGTATACTTTACCGTAAAAATTATTTTAATGTCGATGATCCTATACGCGATTATGATTCCGCTAACACCTGAAAACGAAGCTACCGCCAATTGAGGAATTATCTACCACTGACTCTGAATTAACAATGAATTTCAAGCGAATTTCTCTCTTGACATTTACTTCACAAGAACAATTGGCTACTCCAAACTTAGCACCAACCTACAGGCCAACATATCTACTGCACGTATGTAAACTACAGGTTTCTAGAGATATGTACTGGGCATATGTAAACTACACGCTACTGAACAAATTTACAGAACATATGTAAACTACACGCTACTGAACAAATGTACAGAACATATGTAAACTACACGCTACTGAACAAATTTACAGAACATATGTAAACTACAGGCTACTGAACAAATGTACAGAACATATGTAAACTACAGGCTACTGAACGTATGCTGTGATCATTTATAAACTGCAGGCTACTGAACAAATGTAAACTATGGCCCCGAGTATAAACAACAAAATCATGAATTGTTTTGTGAACTGGACTTGCTCTTCCTCATCTAGTACATTCCATAATACTTCTTTGAATGCAACAATACTTTGGAAAGTACATAAGAACTAATATTGAAACTGTTGAATATGTTTTTGTGAATGAAGTGCATGGTTCGAACTCTTAAGTGATGTAAAGTTAAATCGGCAGAAATTTCATCCAGCATAATAAAGGTGTTGCTCTTCTGTAGAGAAACCAGCCGAACATTTACGCTCATCGTAGGAGTAATCGAATGAGCACTGCGACAAAACCAGCTTACGAATACGGCCCTGAAACGGGACTTCTTGCTCCCGTTTCATCGAAGACTTCGGTAAAATTTTCGACATAATTTGTTTCAGATTCTTGGAACGTAGCTTAGAACGCTGGTTCCATTAGATACTCCCTTTGCATAGCAGTTTTCTTGGAGTTTTGTTAGCCACGACATCAGTAAACACCAATAACACAAAGCTCCTCCTAAGACCATTTTCGATACAGAAACGGCCTCCTCAATATTTAGCCTTGGTCAGGTTTTGAACTCTAGAGCTACAGGAAGGCTGCCGATATCCCCAATAGCGATATGGGTGAAGCCCTGGGTAACTTTCTTCGACTTCAGTGCATATCGACAGCTCAGGATGAAGCACCAAGGCCTTGGCAGTCCCTCTCAAGTAAAAGCCAAGCTCGAAGCAGAAGCTCAAATATATACATGAAAAATTACTTTGTAAAGTTATCTATTGACCTCTGTCTAAATCTCGTGGGGAAAACGGTTTTGAAGTTCCAAATCTTCTTAAATTTATTCGGCTGCCGAAGAGTAAATGCATAACTCAAGGGAAACCTAAGCGATTCCCTTCGGAGAGAAAACAGTTAAAAGTGAAGAGCTTACACTTAACTCGCATCATGTAAATATACATAGATTATGCCCTGATTTTTTGATGAATTTTACATTATACTGTGAACATGAAAATTTCAGAGCTGTAAGATTAATCAATTGATACTTGAGGCTAATCACAACATTTAATTAGATTTATTTTACTAAACCAAAAAAAATTACAATAAGGTACGATTATTCGTTGAGAAAAAGTTTCATATACCAAACCGAGTTGCTACCTTAATTGGCTTACGCTTAGTTTTTACGCATTGCATTCCCAATATGGACTTCTGTTGTAACATTTAATGAGAATGTATTTTTCAGTCAAAACGAGAGTCTTTAAGAAGTGGCATGATATTTTATTTTTCAGGCAACCCATCGTCAGGTTAGACAGCCTCTCAGGCAACCCTTTCAAAACTAATAAAAGTTTTTGTTAGTTAGTAGTACGAAGAGCATTACCACATAGAACTAGCAGTATGTTGATTATTCTCTCCAATACATATTTTTTGTTATCATGCAAAGTTTATACGAATTCCATTTTAACTGCACATTATCATGTGAACCTCACACAGCGGCAAATTGGCATCTTGGCTCATCTCTTGGGCAAACATTTCCACTAGATTCATCCCGCCATTCCTGCAGCAAGTGTTCATCTAACGTAATAACTTTCTCATTTTTATGAGATACGCACTGAAGAATCTTTTGTAAGTCAGCAGACGAGATTCAGATTTTAGCGATAACTCAGACTTTGACGTAGACGTCAGAATTTCCATTAAATCTCTACGTAAGTCTAGGCCATACCGTATACGTTCTCAGACCTAAATACATACGCAGTTTGCGGCATCACACCGTCCAAAATGAGCGCCCTGATTGTATGTTCGATAAATGAGCTTCGTCGTAGATTTGAAATTGCACCTCCCTCTGGTAATGCATGTGTACTCATCAAGTTTACGAAAAGGTGCCTTCCACTTTCAAATCATTGCTAGTAACAAAGTGCTTTCACATTCCTCCTGGAAATTCACTAGTTTACAGAAAGAACCGAGCTGCAATTTTAGGTACAAGAAAATATTTACAACTCCTTGACGAGTTATCATTCTGGACGCAATGACCTTCTATGATATGGCAGAATAATTTTATTGTTAAGCCTTTGAAATCATTTCGTAGAACACAATCGTTTTAAGAAATAGAAAAGAGCGATAATCATACGCATGCTAGTATATTACTCAAACGAACAATCGGAATTAGATTTTTCTCAAGCAGGACGTCGGCGTCGAAAGGCGTTAAAGTTTGGCAAAAAGTCAAGATGAAGAACCGCTGATAGCGCCAACTCGCGAGCAGACCACTTTTAATCTCAAAAGTAGATGCAAATTTATGAGTTTTAGCCTTCGAATCGCAAAAGAGATATTCAATAAGCATTTCTTGCTCCTGGACTTTCCAACTGATTCTCTTTTAGGATTCTTTTCGTTGCCAGAATGGATTGTAAAACATGAAGACAATATTAAAATAACGCATAATGATATCGAGGACTCATTGTATGGTGAAAATAATCCTATATGAGGATGTTGCTTGTGAAGGATGGTTTGATACTTTCAAACGAAGGAAAGTCGAAGTATTTTGCTACAAGAATTCGAAAAACCTTTTTGACAAATTTGCGGCGTTAATGGGAATTTCAACTACGAATTTCGAGACAATCATTAAAACATGACTGATTTTTGACCTAGAAGTAGAGAATTACCAAATTTGTCACTGTTGCACTGGAGTAGCTCTTTGTAGCGGTAAAGATTCGATATCTGCAGCGGTATTTCTAACAAAATTCATGGAACCATAGACCGTAATTCGGTTTCTTAACTTCCAATAAATACCCACCGAGGACATGCATTTCGTGTTAAATTCCGATTACGGCAATTTTCCGTACTGATTTACGTTTATTTAAAACAGGAAAAAAAGACATCCAGTCACAACCATGACCACAAGGCTATACAATATGCACTAGAAAGCTATTTTTCAAGGTTGACTTTACCAGAAGCTGTGGAAGAGAAATTTCACGCAGCGTTTCTATCACACTCTTCATTTGACTTTATGTTGCTGACAAAACCAGCACCCTTAAAGTCGCTTAAAAATCGAGGCGGAGTGCGTCGGACCGGAACCCCATTCGTCGAAAAAGTCTGGGTCTTGGGGACTGCAGCACGCAGGACCCCACGGGTCNCGTCGAGCGACTACGTTATAATTGCTGACGCGTAATTCAATTTATTGGGCCCTTAGGAGGTATAGAACACATACCACACTTCTTCCTTTCTTTATTTCTTGAAACATAGCGCTAGAATAGTTCTTGAATGTGCTGCTAAATGCAAACAATCGTTTTGGAGGAACTCATCGCATGGCACTTGTTTTAGGTGTATCTTTACGAGGGGTGTTCTGGTACTTCGATACTTTACCCTCGTAGCGATCCTTTTCCATGAATGGAGAGTGCAAGTGGAGCAAAAATCATGTTATAGAGATCTCACCTACAAGAGAGAATGAAATTATATCATACCGAGCTTGTCTTGTATTAGGGTTGAAATACAGCGTTTATAGCAAAATTTATTAAAAGATAATTAAATTAAATTATTTTAAGTTTAACATTTATTAAAAATTAACGGGAAGAAAAAAGGGGTCTGATTTTAAAATGGATGCTAGATAAAGTTTTGTTTCGATCTTGTTTCAAATTCAAATCCTACAAATTCAGAGCGGGTTGGGAATCGTCACTACTAGCAATTACTCGCAATTCTGTAGGCGAAATGTTGACCATTTCATTGTAAGCTTGCATGACCAACTGATAATTTCGAATGTACGGGTTAGCGCTAGTCGCATCACGCAAAATATTAAAGAATGTTCACAAGATAATATACAACCGATGACTGTATTTTCCTTTATTCTATGAACTTCAAAAGGCATTATCTTTATCAGAAAGCGATTGTATTACTAGAGATAACGTGAGACTGTTGCAGCGAAGTGCACGTTGGGGAGATTTAACTTGATTCATATGACTCATGATGGTATTATAACGGGCAGCGATTGATTAAAATTGTGTTTATCAATTTCCATTATGAAATACATTTTATGAGTTCGATAAGAAAGTGTGTTGACCGATGCATAAGACTGAAATGACGAATGCCGTACAAGACTTCACTAAATCGAAGAGCGGGATGGAATGTCACACAACATGATACATCAGACTCACATCAGGCTATACCCCAATCTGGTAATTCATGACAAGTAAATATTGAAACTCCTCTACAAATGAGTCCAAATTGTGGATGGTATAGAAACAATGCGGAAATTGGACTTAAAGGTGTTTTAATAGGACTCAAGGTATTTCACTATCCTCGGATTCCCAAACCGTGAAATTCACGCTGACTTGAACCTACCTCCGACGATGCGGTAGACTGCTATTGACGGGAGTGCCTCCATCCCCACACACTCTGTTTGTGATGCCAAACACCGTCGAAGGCGCTCGACTATTTGCTCTGTTGGGCCCATCATCGATCTGCTGGAGTCAGAGCCTGGCACGCCTTTGAAATGCTGATGATCGTCAAGGCGGAAAGCAAAGATAATCACTTTTTTGCGGTTTGTAGATTTTTTATAGCTCTCTGCCTCAGATCGAGGGGTCATGCAGGGTGCTAATGGGTCGGAATATTTATATTTCTCGCTGCCGGGCGACGAATGATGAATCGGCTCTTTTTAAACTGTCAGTTACGTAAGTTGCAGGAAAATGAATTGGTGACAGTGGCGACCACGATGCACCAACACGGCAATGCGGACGGAAGATTGAGGCTAACAATGAACACTTGAGAGTTCAAATTTTACTCGTTTAGCACATTCTAACAATTAACGCTATTCTCAGAAAAAAACAATGCGCATTTGTCAAACGCATTTCTCAATTGGAGTTCCATGAAGTCGAGTAGCTAGTCTGCGGAGTACGAGATGAGTTATACTTTTGTTCATCTGGGAACTCAGGAAAGAAAAAAGCATCGTGGTTTCATCACTATTTTGACGCACACTCGGACGCTCGATATTGTGAGCTTCAGTTGGAAATGATGCTTTCGGTGTCAGAAAAGGTACCACTCAAGTACATATTTGGTTGTAAAACAACGCTACTCAGAAGAAATAGAAAGAATGGATAGGTAATAAAATAGATTAAGCTACAGACAAAGTAAAATTTGCACAGGGAGAATATAGATGTGATAAATAAACAATATTGTGGTTGGAATTGTTGCGAACTGAAATAGGTTCAGTAACGTCGCAAAACTAGTACCGCTCTCGGCTCGGTCGGCCTTCCTTGCATGTTGTGCCAGTACCAATCAATGATTCTGAAGCCCCTTTTGTCACGCACTGGTAAACTTTACAGTCGCTTTACTTTAATATTACTTTAATCGAATTAAATTGATCTTCAGACATCTGGTAGCAATGGGGAGCGTGAGGCGTGTGCATCAGATAACCTGTTATTTTTTTACATCTAAGCTTTCATTCAAACAAGTAAATACGTAGAAAAAATTTTAGTACACCGCATGAAATGAATTCGGAGAGTCAAATGTTAAAATAGAATGATAGAACATTAAAGTGATGAACAAGTTATGAGTGATGTGGTGCTTGCTAAACGGTTTAAACTAAAGCTAAGGGAACAGCTCGTAACAGATGTGATGATCATGTATTAAATCTGAGTGAACTACTCGTAACTGATGTGATGATCATATGTTAAAGCTGAGTGAGCTGCTCGTAACTGGTGAGATAATCACAAACTTCGTCCTAGAATGGGCCGAACTAATTTGCTGCAAATGTCCGAGCGAAAGTCCGTGAGATACTTTTCCCGTCATTGCAACTGAGATGAACACATGGAGCCGAGAAATGAAACTGAACAATGCACTTGGGAACTCAGGTACTGAGATGTCACTCAGTTTGCGATTATGGGTCTTGCTACAGCCCCTCCAGCATCAAAATATTAGTAGCGTCGATTATTTCCATAATAATTTCTTCACCGAACACTTAATTGAGCTTTAATTATTTTTGTGGTACATCGTAGACTCAGTATTTTATTCAGCTTGCTTACGTGGACTTCAACACGAATCCTTTAACATTACTGGTGAACACAATCCTCGTAAGGCGCTCTACATTCCTATTCCTTTTTCTACAGCTATGGGCAAAGATTTTAAATCATTTTTTTGCGCAATGGTCTTTTATTCTATAACGCCTCGTCATCTTCTTGCTTCATAATACGTGAAGATTTACACCCGCAAGCCATAGTTCCCCTCCACGGAACTATACACGGGACTAGACGTGGTCTGAACGGGAGCGTTTGGAATGGCTGCTTGCAGGTCCAATTACGGTGGAAAATGTTTCGTTCTTAGCTTGAAAATAAAATCTCCGAACCAGGAGAATTGGGAAGTTTTTCCAATAACAATTTTTCCGTAATCTCGGATTTTTCAAGCTTTTCTTGCACTTTCCTCATCAGAATGACGTTCTCAAACAAAGGTATCCATGAAATACGCAATATGCTCGGTATCATTGCACAGTATTTACTTCAGTTCATATCCCTCTCTCTGGACCTGCGCTACATGATTTACTGAAGGTGGAAGAATGAAAATATGCTAAAACTATGGAAGAATAAAATGTGGATGCTAATTTCTCCTTTCACTCCTATGCAAATGAACATTTTATTCAGTTGCGTCAACCCGCTCAGAGCAAAGAAAAGTGACTCGACGTAAGAATAACTATTACTTCCTTTGTGAAAAGATAAATCTTTCTTTCTCCGACTGCTCAAATTTTTCATAGCAGCACAACGGATCTTTCTGCCGCTCTACTCAAAACTCTTTTGATGGAGATTAACTTTGGTAATGTGTGGAAAATCTTTTTACTTCGTTTGAATTGTAGCGACGTAATTGAAAAAAAGCTCTGGTGCGTTAAAATAAATATTACTCGGGAAAGAAATATACTGCAAAAAATAGGGGCTTTGAAACATCACTGAAAAGTGCACCAGGGCATTTTTTCGCAGATGAGATGGAAGCTCTCAATTATATTCGAGTGCTGTTCAATTAGCCGCATTTCTTCAGCCTCTAGTGTTATGCAGGACGTGAAAAGATCCCTTAGGTGCCCAATTTTGACAATCTTTAATGCAGTTCTAGAGCACGGTTGTTGGGGTAACGGTGTACTTCATTCAGCAGTATAACCTGACCTATGAACAAATGCTTCCGATGAATAAAAAATCCACTTTTGGATATACAAGGAGAGCCAAAGGTCACTGAGCAGTTTTCAAATTTAAGAGTTTCTTAACTTTTATACCTAGAGTTATGGAATTTTAAACTCAGTATGAAAAGATTATGGAAATTTGTTCTCACAAAGACAAGATTGAAAATCATTCATGCATGAAAAATGCCTTCTGTTAAATATCATCCATTTTCAGTCGCACTTCGTGCCCTTTCCAAGACGTGCTCCAAGACGGCTTCGAGGGTTCTCCTGTTTCGGTTGAAAACCTTATA
>VOMN01017285.1:0-11552 GCA_014899125.1 Orchestia grillus
CAGTGGCTGAACTCTTACGTTCACACCCTCGATAAAATGCAAAAGAAGCCCGTCTTTGTTTTAAACAGATTGGATTATATTGTCCGACAATGCACGAAGTGCCGGATTTTGTTTAGATTTGTTGGAACAAACGTAAACCCGGCAGATTGTTTGTCTAGGTCTGTGAGCTTTAACCATTTACAAAAAACAGAGTGCATAACGGGCCCAAGTTTTTTGATATCCGATGCGACCACCCTATTAGACGTCGTCGTACCCGACCCTCACGCTGCGCACGCGGGGGATGTGGAGACTACCGAGGGTGATGCTTTGCTCGGTGTGAACTATGTGGCAGCGAGCACTCGCATGGTGCATCTTGTTGCGCTTGACAGGTTTTCTTCCTATGATAAACTGGTTTGAGTTCACATGTCATACATCGGATTCTTTATTAGTAAATTACAGGCAGCTATCAAAGATAGGTTTCCTAGGTTCGCATCGAGCGGTAGCCTTGGCATGTCGGCTCTGCGCGACGAGAGCGTGAGATGCCTCCTTGCAATTGATCAGCAAATTCATTTTCCAAACGAAATAGAGGTTTTAACGAAAGTTCTAAAGACCGCTAGAAATCTTCCTCCGTTGTTGAATAAACTGAATCTGTTCATAGACGACGGGCTAATCAAGCTTAAAAGTAAATTAGATCGTTGGAGGGACAATCCACGGTATTGTTTTCCAATTCTTCTTGCTAAGAATAGTGAATTGACTACACTGATAATCAGAAACATCCACTTAAAGACATCGCATTCTGGTTACTATACCGTACTGACAGCTTTGCGTAAACAGTTTTGGATAGAAAACATCTTTTCATCGGTCAAAAAAGTAATCAAGGAATGTATTCACTGTAGACGTATGAACAATAGAACCGTCAAATTGAACAAAAATGCTTATAGAGATTTCCGAGTGAGCCCTAGCAACGATTCATACGGATTCATTTTTATAGATCACTTGGGCCCATTTAATATAAACTTGTGTAGCAGGAAGATCAAGGTGTGGATCCTGTGCATCACCTACCTTTGGAGTTGAGCCGTGAATGTGAAGATCTGTTATGACCTGACCATGAAAAGCGTTCTGTGTGCATTACAAATGCACGTCTTTGAGCACGGGCTTCTCCGGAGAGTCTTCTCTGATCTTGGGACGCAAATTGTTGCCGGCGGTAACGTAATCTCGGACTTTCTAAAAGATGTAGAGACGCAAAATTATCTTGCGCAGAATTCGGCCAAATTTGAAGGATTTGAGCAGTATTTTAAGGGAAACAGCGCACTGGGCTCCCTAATGGAAGTCGGCGTGAAGTTTACAAAACGTCTAATTTTTGGTTCCGTACGGAACATCGTGCTTGATCATCCCGACTTCGAGCTATTGATCGCTCAGACTATTTACTTAATAGATGCCCGTCCAATAGCGTTTAAGGAAGCTTTGCGCGACAACAGTACGGATGACGTACTTGCTCCAATCACGCCCGAGCTTCTCACCAGGGGACGCGAGTTGGTGGTGCTGGATGTAATACCGACATTACGGTCGGATGCTAACGAGGATCCCGACTGGATACCATCAGAAACCACTGTCGACAGCTTGCGGAAAGGGTTCCAGAAATTAGCGAAAGCATGCTCTAGACTGGTAGAACTGTATAACGAGGAATTCATCAAAACGCTGATCGATCAGGCCGTTGACACCCACGATCGGTATAAGCCTGTTACTCATACTAAAACGCAGGTGGGAGACGTGATCCTGTTAATAGAAGAGCCCCATTTGAAGCGTATGCATTATCCAATGGCGGTAGTTAACCGAGTCATTACTAACATGAGGGAAGAGGTTACAGGGGTGGTAGCGATCAAAGGTAAAACTAGAGAGAGCGTGAAGCGCCATGTAACTTCAGTAATTAGATTACTGAGCTGGGCAGTACAAAAGTCTCCATCGGTTGCTTATGAGACAGATACGACATGCGACTAATACGTCACCTCCTCGGAGGTCGCAGCGTGCATGCGTTAGCCAATTTAGGAAGCTTGAATAAAGTAATTTTTATTGTACTAACGTTCGTTAAGTGTCGTATTCTTACTAATATAAGTTTCTTGTTGAATGTTAGCTGGTGAGCCTTATTTGATTTCAAAAATCCATTCAGTAGGGTTGCGAAATCAAATCCCGCCCCTCGCAGTGAAGGAAATAATTGGGGTTCCCCAGTTTGTGCCATGCTGGGATAGCTTGCCGTGTGGGTGACTGGAGAGATGCTGTCGGGACCTGTCGTCTTTTTCTGCTGTTCTGTTCTCCTCGCCGACCCCCGCCTGAACGCAACATGAATTCGACTTCGCAAGTGCGGCGAGCTCAATTCGGCAGTGCCCTCTGGACGCTGATCAAGCGAGGCTGCATAGCATATAGCACGGCTGCTCATCTATCGAAACGGGAGACAACGTGAAATTATGAATCGTGTTTGGACTCCAGCTGTGATTATGGAGCGGGAGATGGAGTAAACCCAGAAGAGCGGACGACCGACGTGGAAGATGGCCCTAGAGTTAGGAGGTTGAAGGAGACCGCGGAATGGCTTTGGCAGACGCGGGGCNGATGTGCAATACAAAATGGATAATTGATGTGCAATACAAAATGGATAATTGATGTGCAATAAAAAATGGATAATTGATGTGTAATACAAATGGATAATATACCTCGTAATGTGGTTTGGGGTGACATGTCAAATATTAATTAGTAACCGCTGGCGGGTAATTAAGCACTGCCAGATGCAGGTGCTATTAAAGGTTTATGCTCATTTCGGAATTGCTCTCCTCTGTAGCAAATTGTCCCGTCTAAGTCGGACCGGACGACGCGGGTGGTCGAGCTGAATCGTAGCTCGTCCTTGTTCGGTCCGAACCCGCAGCCAAAACGGGTTAGAGGAAGGCGGCACCAAACCTTCTAGAGTTATTTGATTGAATTCATTTAAGCGTAGCAACACAGAATGTTGCTACCTCCCTAATATGTACATTGAAGGTTGCACCCCGCGTTTCAATTCCTTCTACAGTCGGCCGTAACTTTCTTGTTATTTGATGTTATTTTTTATGATGCAATGGGACATGTGATAAATCACATGTTATAGATGATATATATCAAGAAGTATAATATATATAACATTGTATTGCATTACTTTTTTCAATTGTTTTATTATCTGTTCATCTCCATCAATTAGATTCTGTAAGAATCGTAAATATTATCATGTGGTATCATATCTTATAGGTTCTGGCATATTGCGTCTCTTATATCATATATATACATATTTGTTATGCGTGCGTGAATTGTATTGCATTCCTTTTTTCTTTCATTTTTAGAATTACATGTTTTATTAGACTACATTGCCTTACATTGCAGAGAAATATACTGCATAGTACTGCACTATAATACTCTACCTTGTTCCAAAGTTCTCTACCTTGCACTACGTTACTCTGCCTTGCACTACGTTACTCCGCTTTGCATTACGTTATTCAGCCTTGCACTACATCATCATGCTTTTGCACTACATTATTCTGCCTTGCACTATACCACTTTACCTTGCACTCTTTACCACTCAGCCTTGCATTATATTACTCTGCCTTACACTATACTCATTACTCTGCTTTGCACTATACTCATATTACTCTGCCATTCACAATAATCATATTACTCTACCTTGCACTATATTGCCCTGCGTTACGTTACACTGCCTTGCTCGTTACCCCGCTGCCCTATTACTGGACTACCATTACACTGCCTCAGCTCTGGACTACCATTGCTTTGTTCTACCACTGCACTTCACTTCGCCAACACTTCACTACCCCAGCACTTCACTAAGGTATCACTTCTTTATCCCAGCACTTCATTACCCCAGCACTCCGCTACCACTGCACTACCACTGTACTACTCTAGTACTGCCCTGTCCTAGCATTGCACTGTTAGCAAAACCCTGGTTTATTTTTCACTGCACTACCAATGTCACTGCTCTACCCATGTCACCACTCTACCCCTGTTGCCGCTCTTCCAGTGTTACCGCTTTACCCATGTACTGCTCTACCCCTGTTATGGCTCTTCCCTTGTTGCCGCTCTACCAGGATTACTGCTCTCAGTGCTCTACCACTTGTGCTGCTCTTACTGCTCAACCACTGTTACTTCTGTACCACTGTTACTGCTCTACCAGTGTTACTGCTCTACCTCTTTTACGGCTCTACCACTGTTACTGCTCTACCGCTGTTACTGCTTTACCTATGTTACTACTCTACCACTATTACTGCTCTACCACTGTTACTGCTCTACCACTGCTACTTCTCTACCACTGTTACTGCTCTACTACTGTTACTGCTCTACCACTGTTACTGCTCTATGGTTGTTACTGCTCTTCATCTGTTACTGCTCTACCACTTTTACTGCTCTTCCACTTATACTTCTCTACTAATGCTCTACTAATTTCACTGTTTACACTTTCACCGCACTACCTTTCTCGCTACTCGAACACTGTTGCTGCTCTACCATTGTTGTTTTCGAAAAATGACCATGGCGGAAAAAGAAACGAAGAACCTGTCTCATTATTTATTAAAGCAAGAAACAGATAACTAAATAAACGGAATAGGGGCTTAGCTTTTCGGCGATACGAAGGCTATGTACACTTAACCCGACTTCGGATCGCACAAGGCTGGGAACTGAATTCCCCGCTGCGCGACCTTTCCGAGCATGAAGAAGGCAACCGTGAGACTGACCCTTCCTCGTCTCCGCCATGGCTTTCGTCACAAAAGGAAGCTGAAATTTGTAAGCTTAACGTCAAGAAAATGGACTAACAAGGAGTATTAGCTGCGAATTGACAAACCTATTAACGGCCTGAAACGACACGGTGAATGGATGAGGTAATGAACATCAATTCGTAGCACCACGAATCAATTCGTTAATCAATTCCTATTCATGTGTATCTAAATAACCGCGATTCAATGAGGAAATCAAATCTAGTAAGTAAACAGCGTGGAAAAAATCAGAAATTAAGGTTAAGTGAACCCCACCCGCAGCATCAATTGCAATGAATTAGACGAACAAGACGTCGCTTCCTCCTATTTATTTAAGGTAGTGATCCGAGCCTCAAACGCTAAGCAAGATACCGTCATTGCTAGAAAACACGACTATGCAAGCTAACAGACTTACGGGTCCCCGATACAGAGCGAAGCTCTTCCGTCAGTGTGGGGTGACGAGACATGCTGCGACGACAGGGCCGTCCCATCGTGGGGGGCGACCAGAGCCCCTTAGCCCTCCATGCTGGCACNGATTTTGCAAGTCGGTCTCAAATGACGGTGTATAATTAGTCACCGGTAAATTATGCTCACCTCTGAAACTAGGTATTTGACGCTGCGGGGCGGGGATTCGGAGTTTCACATGTTACTTGAAACCCGAATTGAAAGTAACAAAACATGCAGGAAACATTTTTTCTAACTACGTAGGAACTCAACTGCTAACAAAAATCATCAAAATTAGGCTTCATTAAGGTCAAAAAATTCTTGTGTCTTTTTGACGCTGGCACGAGCTGCTGGACGCGCAGCTTGTTCATGTTTATCTCGTACTGCCGTTGCACGTTTAAGAGGCCTCGCGTACGAAGTTTTCATCATCTCTCAAGTAAGAAATAACAGACGCTCCGTGGCATTTGACGATCTCGCCCGCACTCCCATTTTTGACAATCACTATCGCAACATCGCCATTTGTATTCGTTACCACATCTCTAACTATGACATAGGGGAATTTATTCTATTTTAACATGGGCTCACACAACAGCACCAAATCGTTATTTTTCAACTTACAGTGCCTTACATGTTTGTATATATTCCTGAGGTCCGTTACATGATCTGACAACGTATGCGCCATTTCCTTATTGTAAGTCTCCGCCGAATTGGTTCGAACTTTGCATAGCTTAGGAAAATGGGCTCTAAGATCGTCGTCCATACCCATGCTCGCGGACCAATTTTCGTCGTTGCTGGGGTCCAGCTGTATGGCAAGAATGATATTCAGTGATACTAACTCTCGGCCCTTTGTGAGGAGCTCAGGGGTAATTACTCCAGGAGCCCCGCCCCAGCATCTTTAAAAGTTTCCTAGAATGAAAAAGGTCGCTTGTTAACAATATGAGCAGTTTGGATGACATGAAAATTAAAATCGTCATGGTTCAGTACGTGTTGCGAATATATATATATATATATATGTATATAACCGTACAACAACGTTTTAACAAATCCGACAAAAATCTCTACCAGCGACCCCTAATAACTGTTACCCTTGAAATATATTCAAGTATCGGAAAGTTCGCAATCCGTGTTCATGAAAGATTCTGAAACATGCCGAAATGAAAATAACACGTATCTAATCCAGTAAGCTAGGACCTCATTGACGCATTTACTATATAATTCTTATTTCACAGTGAATTGAAGTTCACTCACTTGATAATTAAATATGATATAATTTTTTATAATTGAATCACTAATAAAGTAATGAACAATATCATGTTGAATTCAAATAGTTTCCTGAAAATTTCGTGATGGCAACATAACTTGAATAACCTCTATCCAATTAAAATGTACTAGTTTTCATGGAACATCGCGTAACCTCAGAATGATGAGAGAAAAATGCTCTATATAAAAATGGATCAAAATCATACCCCTCACTAGAGCACGTCATAAAAATGACCTCAGAATTTGGACAAAACGTTCAGTTATGTTTATTTCAATCATTCAGTTGTAAAACTCAATTTCATTAAGAATTTTCTATTTCTTAGTTAAAATATTCAACATGCGGAACCTCTACCTTTTTATCTATCTCCAAGAATGATTGAACGGTATAAACGACGGTCTGCGAGCTCCTTCAAGGCTGGGCTGCGAATTTTGAACAACAAAGGCTAAGGATTACATCTAGTCAAAATTTGTTGTGTTAAGTTTTAAACACACTTGTATCAAGAGCCAGTAGACGACAATCTATCATTCTCAAAGAAACGCAATGATAAAAAGGTTTTACAGACCCCGCAAAAAAGCCATAAGAGCACTAAAAATGAGCTCTAATTTCTTGAACTCTGTGGTTCTGCTGCACTCCAGAGTCAGTCATACCTGTTCCAGACTCTGACTTCTTTCCAGCATATATAGTCATGGTCGAAGCCTGATTACTGTGAGCGATTTGTCTTCTGCAAAAAACCCACGCAGGGTCAACGAATTTTTCCGGTTACTGCGAGGAATGTTGGGAGATTTGAAACTGAAGCACCAAGACAAGTAACAGGAAGACAAGGGACAGGAAAACTGTATCGTGACGCTACGATACAGTAAAAAAAGTTATCCACGTCCATATTCGAATAATGGGTCACATCAAGCTCTCCAAAGACCACCGAAATATTGAACTCCGCATTGAACATCAGCGGCAAAAGCACTAACGTATGATCGACCTCGATCATGTGGTTTTGATCACCGAAGTGTATCTCAGTTAGAGTAGCTTCGTATTCCAAGAGATAACGTGCTGGGATCCTCGTCAAGAAATTGCGGGTTCGATGCCTGGAAGCTGAGAGCTTCCCATGAGACCAACACGATATTTTTAAAAAGGCTGCACAGCAGCGCGATCTGGGACCTACATCGAATGTAAATTGCCTGGCTGCTATAATATTCGGAACGATAACACTCAAATGGATTAAATTAGCACATACTTCATAACTGGAGCATTTAACAAAATTTCCTCGTATATGAATCTTTTCCATTCTCCATGCACAACCTCTTCTTCTAACCCTTTTCTTGTGGTGTTATTTGACCCAAAAAATATTTCCTCACCACTTGGCAATATACTCGTAACTATTGTATTTTTCGTACCTACAATTCCTCAACGCATTCCATATATGTATCCTCATCAACTCTGTCTTAATGTATATTTTATGAGATTAGCACGCGAGTCTGCGCGACTGGTGCGTTTAAAATGTACAGCCTGCTTCAAGCTCTTGGGTAAGATAGTATTTTCTTAACCTTTAACTAAAATGTGTAACAATCATTATTAAATTTTGGAAGTTGCGTCTGTGTAAGGTTTTACTATTATGCAAATTTTTGAAATCGATCAGTTCAATGTCAATTAAGGGGGATTTTCAAATGTATTCATTTAATTCAATTTTAACTAGGCCAAAATTTGGTGGGAAAAACAAAATGTTTATAAAAACATAAAATGTTTATAAAAACATAAAATGTTTATAAAAACATGATTTTCAAAATTTTAAGCTATACTAAGGAAACTGAAATAAGGTATGAACATAGGAAATATTTAGATTCCAATTATTCTTTATGCAATTCAAGGGAGACGCAGTAATGGTTAATGTACTCTCCACGTGTTTTAACAATAACCAGGAAACGTCTGTCCACTGATTTCGTCAAATTTTCATTTTCATTTGTAGTAACATAATTAGCACAAGGTTAGCAATGATAACCAAACAGGTTATCAATAACGTTTCAGTCACGGAAGACACTCTGTCAATTTCATTAGTCAGTCATTTTTGAACCAAAGAATCTCCAAATATTCTACTGTAGCTTTTGCAGCATATGACGGGTTATTGCCATGCATAAAAACAAGTTTCCTTTTGTTGGCATGAGGCTTCCTCCGGAAGCACAGAACAATCATTTCTTTCAGGAAGTCATCATGGGCAGTTGCAGTCAGTTTTATACCTTCAGGGATGTTAAAAGTACCCATTCACTAATTAGGACAGTTTGATACCTTCAGAGATTTTAAAAGTACCCACTCACTTTTAAAAGTACTCACTAATTCAGGGACGGGAAGCCCCTGCTGGAACCCAAACTTTGCACCATCCGTCAGGTCAGTGGTGGGTAGCACGCATCTTATCAGTATAGAAGGCGTGTTTAATATTTAATTTCAAGTATATTTTTGCTCATTCAAATCGAGAATCCTAATGTATCTGCTCCAGAGGAGATCATATATCGGGGACAACATGTCTTGCCCTACTTTTCTGCACTCGACTCGTTTTCGGTACATGACCGAGTCCAACATTCTCAAAGATATTCTTGTTTGCTGAGTGAGGGTTCCTGCGTATTTCCAGTTTCCCTCAAGACAAATCTCGTCTCATCAAAATCCTAAATTGTATCTTGTCTTTCTTTCCGGCTTTGGCTTCTGGATTGCTAAGACACTTCTTTTGGACAGTATGGACAACACGGCCCAAAGTTGAAGCTATATCTTCACGCAATCACCATCAACTAATTTAGACACAATCTTTGTCTTTTCTTGCTCATTTAGGGCACTTACGGAGACTCATTTTGACTAAAAACTTGTAACGCACAAAAGCTCGGCAAGCTCAAAACAATGGTGTGGCTCTAGTTTGTTTACTATATACTATGCAGAACTGAGTCAAAAGTTCCACAAATGAGCATGCTAGTGTTGCTAATATTTATGCCAAAATTTATAGTGCAAAACTGAGTTATTCAAATAAATTTTATCGCTGAATTATTTTATTGAATTAAAAGCTCATGTACGAAAGCTTATCATGGGCTGTAGCGCACAATTAATCTGATTCTACTACTGGTACTGAAATGACAGCAAAATACACCTGACTTGGCCAAAGCATATGCCCCCCACCCCAAAGAGTTCGAGAACATAAACTCTATTTTCCACTTTTTTACTCACTTCCCACATATGCATTCAACAAGTTTTGTGATGTCACTCACCACGGTGTCTATCCTTACCTGTACACAAAAATCATCCGGGGTAAGGCAAAATATGTGCAACAATAGAGATTTTGCACTATTTTGCTCTCTTTCTGATAATGCCTCTTCCGAATTTAAATTGGATGTACGTTTTGTATTCCAGGTGTGTATATATGTTATCCAGCGGCTCAAGTTTCAGATTCCACAACAGTATGAAGAAATTTAAGGAGAGCCACCCCACGTAGCACAAAAATAATTTTACGAATCACATGAACTCAGCCATGAAAGACAATGAGAGAATTTGAAAGGGCAAAATCTCCATCAAGGATGGTAAATTTCAGGCTGAACTTCGAAGCTCAATTTAAAGCGACCATCCTGTGAATACTTGCCAGACAATTGCCTCTAAAGTGACTACAGAGGTGAATCAACGTCTCACTAGTTTGATTTTTATCAAAAGTGTTACGGGGAAACTAAAATGCTAGGTATCGTGGAAGAAGCTAAGGGTTGGCATGGAAAACGTTAACATAGTAGCAACATCACAGATGCATCAACCAATCAGAAGACACAAGGGTTGCATTGCTTAGTCTAGAGAAAGTAAGTGATTATATTTCTATAAAACGTACTGGGCCATGAAAAATTATTTTTCACAATGCTAACAATAATGATATGCCAAACCGTTGGTGAATAGATCATGATTGTGTCTCACTTTGCGCTTACATATTGGCAGATTTCTTTCAATTTTCTATGAATTTTCTTGAATGTTTTTTAAAATCTCAGGTACTCGTTTGGGTACATTTAAATATTGATTTCAAGGAACAAATAAAACTTTAAATAAAAGTCAACCTCAGATTTTTTTAGGCACTTGATGCTTCAGGAACTTTATATTTTTGGTGAATTATTAGCCTATGCAAGTGATGGCTTTTTCATTCTGGAAATTAATTTAGCGAGCCAATTATGCCCGGCTATTTCAAGAGAGCAAAGAGAATACGGAGCTCACAAAAGAAAAAAATATCAGTGAGAAGAAAGTGTGGGACCAAATTAGTTATATTTCGTTATTTGCATTACAATTCCTGAAATTTCACTTTTTTGAACCTCTACTTTATGACTGAAATGTTTGAAGGAAATTGATGTCAATCCAAAAATATAAGTTAATAATTTTATTATTCTCCCTCTCTGTCATCTTTACGTGCGAATTTTTCAGGTCTGGACAGTCAGTAGTCCGGACCTTCGATTCCGACTTCGACTCCTGGAAATTTAAAAGGTCCGACTCCAACTCCGACTGCGGCACTGATACCTGCTAGTTAATATAAATGACGGGAATAAAGTTTAAATGATGGTAGAACCTGTGCAAATTCCACTATTTTAAAAGAAAAACATAGTTCCTTCCCTCCCCTTAGAAACCATAGAGATGTTTGGGCCCTCGCACCCAGGCCTCACTGAGGTCATGTGTCCAGGCCTCATGGTCATGCGCGAGGGCATCATGTGCCCTCGCGCATATCCGCGAGCTGTTATATGAGGTCATTTCTCTCTGCCGTTTGAAGATAGAGAGGCAAGGGAGGCCTATCAGGAATAGTTTGTAGTATGTTAACGAGGATCGTCTTGTATACCTCCAGGGAACCATCGGATTCTTTCAGGTCTTTAGACCGAGAGTTGAAGAATCTGGGTCCCATTACTGAGGACTATTCATGTCTTGTTCGAACGAAGCCAGTCGCCCTCGCATTGAACATTGGCGCAACACACAACTTGCCAAACCGAATGTGCTGCTCTATGTGCAACATTATGGTCTCGTCTTTTAAGTCAGGGACTATTCCACGAATTGTTTTACACGTGTAGATTATAAGGATCTCTCCCTTCTTCACTGGAGAGAATACAGTT
>VOMN01017291.1:0-10481 GCA_014899125.1 Orchestia grillus
GAGTTTGGAATAAACTATTTTTCTTTTTTTTTTCTTTTTCTTTCAAGACGACATTAAAACATATCGGTTGTTAATACCTTGTAGTTAATGACAGAAACTTTAAATGCGTGAGGGATGCGAGGAATGTGTGGTTTAAGTAGCTTCCTTTTTCGAAGGAAGCACTCCGTGGTTCCACGAAAATCAGTTCACCCTTGTCGAGAGTCGAACCCCTACCCCCACCTGTGAGCCCTGCACGGTGCCAGTGGCAAGGAACCTTCAGGACGCTGTAATGGTTACCCCCAGACGAGCCGGCACCCACCAGAGCATCTGAGTGCAGCGAGGGCTGTGGAGTTTTACCCATTGAGTTCTGGCCCCATAAATATTTTTATATTTATTCGAAATTTCGTAGGTNAACTAACAGGAAGGCTCTGCTCTTTACTTGGTCGGTGTCTAGCAAGACAGGTGAGCAACTGGACGCAGAGCAGCTCTCCACAACAAGATCTGTTCTCATATTCTTACTTCAATAAAAAACAAAAGTTTTCCACACCCTAAGTAATGCGTCGCTCGCAATTTTATAGCTGGCTTGCAGTCGTCAGTTCTTGAATTTAAAAGGTAAGAATAGAACAGGGAAAAACGAAGAAAACAAAGAAATAATTAGCTGCAGGACAGACTCCAACAACCAACGGTTCTGAGTAGGTCCCCTGTGTGGTGCACACCTGCAGCAGGTCACCTGCGAAAAAACCGTCAAGTTCTCAAGTGAGAAACTAATGCAACTTAGCCCTTTAAGCCCTAGCGTGACTGCTTAGCCACCAGTCAATTCGACTTTTACATTACGGCGTCATTACTTCGACGGCCTTCAATTTACCTTTCAACATCTCGTCTCGAATGCGACGGCATGGTCAGCTGTTACAGCTCACCCACACGATTTGTTTTTCCATTCAAACCATCATTCCAACAAGCAAAAGCGACACAAAGAAAAATTCATTTACTGCATGAAATAATGAACGGCGTGAAGGGCTCAGGAGCTTCGTTCGAAGGGCCTCAGGACAATAACCTGCAGCCCAAGGAGTGTTAGAGTCCAATAGATAAATATGGAGAAATTAAAAAAGACGTCCTGAGCGAGCCTGTCAATGAGGTTAAATATTAAGCTGTACAAAGTTCCTGGGAATAATAGAACAATCTGACGTGACTTGAGAAAAATTGCGAGTCTACATTTCCTGCAGACAGTGAATCATTAAAAGAAGGTATACAATGCGCACAACAGTTATCTTCACGAGCCTCAATTGAATTGAAACACGGAATTATCAAGCAGGCTTTTATATGAGCGGGAAATAAAGCTTTAATATAAAGCAAATTCAACGCGAGAAAATGAGTTAAGAGACGCCTCCCTGCCAGCAATTACCGCGGAAGTTTGCACCCATGTTTCAATTCAACCAAAATACACCAACTTAATACTAGAACGCTCATAGTATTTTTGAAATAAGACTACAGTTAGTTTTGTACGAACAACTAGCCGCAATTTCATATACTTTTAATATTGCACCATTGATCTTTTTAGGTTGAGAGAGTAAGTACAGAAGGGCAACGTCACGAATTTATATCGGTAATTCTGGAAATTTTTTACTTTCCACGAATTATCCTCAATTGAGCTGAGAAACACCTCGTCGACACTGAAAAATTAAAATTTAATTAGAGGTGAATATTTACCCGATAACAAGCCCCTCCCAACTGGTATTCAAGTGTCTCAGTCGACACTAAGGCTTGTGATGCTTAATTACATTGCAAATATTCCTAAACCTCAAATTTCGTTGAATTTAACATCGACTATTTCCGTCACCCTAGTATCCTCGAGGCTTACTTTCAAATACATCATCACCAACGGATCCTCTTAAGCGACGATGAAAACTTGTCTTTTTCTTAAATCATGTCGGTAAAAAACTTTTTATATTCGTTAATGCTACCTGCAGGATCTGGGAATTAATACAGGGATGAGCATTAGCCTGTGAGGCGCTCACAAACACAGCAGAGTCTGCAGGGCGCGCTAGAAACCTCAGCACGAATCCGGTTGCACGAGACTGCGTGTACCTTTTATTGCATGACAGCGTGTACCTTTTATTGCATGATACAGCGTGTACCTTTCATTGCCTGATACAGCGTGTACCTTTTATTGCAGACACTGACTGACCGACTTGAGTGCAGACAAGATGCAGAGTGTGACTTGTAGGAGCTAGAGTCACCCCGAAGTATGATCGCGATCAATCGACATTCAGGAAGTTATTGAATGACCCACGACTCCCAAATGAACTCGGGTGAGTCATATCGTTGGGGGGGAAGGGGGAGATAATTGAACGTGCCCATTATTCGGGAGGTGAAAGTTAAAGATGCTTAATTCATTTTTAATGAATAATAACACAGAATTCTTGATTAAAAAAACACAAGCTTTGCCAGAAATGAGGTCGGGGCCCGTGGGAGGAGCGCCATGTCTCCCCCCCCCTCCAGACCCGCGCAAGATAGTCCTGCACTGCCTGTTTTAAACAGTAATTATCGGGCGAAAAAATTCCATAGAAGCTAACACAGAACACTTTAAATGCTAAAAATAAATAGCCATCCACTTACGACTACAACAATAATGCGAGTAATACCATAGTGATTTGAGTATTGGAATATTACTACAGCAGAGTTCCTGAGCTGTGAACTTGAGCAGCGCCACACCTCAGGTGGAGCTCCTGTCCCAGGTAACGTTTTCGTATTCGTTACCCTAGCAAATTTTATTGAAGGCTGTGTTTTTTCGTCTGGTCAATTCTTTCCATATTGAATCTCATATCACGGGCGTTTTTTTTGTAACATATTAACAAAACTCCATAGAAACATATACAGAAAAATGTTTTTTCTTTTTCACAGTTAGGATTATTCCAATTAAGGATTAAGCTTTCATCACACGCGTCCCTCAGGATACTCAGGCCTGAGGCGTTCAAACCTCAGGAGCTCCGCTGTATGTCATTTGACAGGCACTTCACGCTGTGACGATACCATTGCAACTGGAGTAAACCTCTGTAAACTTATTCATAATACAGAAAATACAACAACTAAGCTCGTCCAAACCCTTGACAGTATGCACCACCACGTTAGAAGAAAGCGTCACTCCAGGGTGAACAACCTATTTTCCACGAATACTGTAGCTACCATTTGAGAATGGCACAATATAAAAAATGGAACCCTTGTCAATCCATCTTTCTTTTCAACACCTAAATGATAATTTATGTAATTTATCTTAAGGCGCAACATGGAACTCGCACCAAACCATTCCTGCAAGTTTTCTTAAACACACGACAAGAGAATTTGCTGAAAAGCTGTTAGCTGTCTCTAGTTAGTGACGTGATGCACTGCACCACCAAAACGCTACACCACCACCAACACGGTGCACCACACCACCGACACGCTACACTACACCACCAACACGGTGCACCACACTCTGTGACGGTCGATCACACGGCACCGCCACTCACACGCATCCCCAGCACACGCAGCTTTTCCTCTCGTCTACAAGTAATCGGAAATTCGGTTCCCCTTCGAGCTCTCAACAAAAATATATAATTGATCAAATCATTATAATTACTATTAGTTAGTTGAACGCTCCCTACCCACATGAAATGTGATCCAAAGAGAGCGAAAAGAAAGGACCATTTAGTGTGGACTTCAGGAAACGGGGAATCTCTGCACAGGTGTGTTTCCACACAAGGCTCCATGCTTAAAGAACAAGCACGTTAAGGAAGAGAAAGAAAAGATAAAGAATAGTCAGCGAAGAAGGCATGAAAATGGAAAGTAACAAAGTGGGCACGAAATATGAAAGTCCGAAGGCTTAGCCTTAGCTGAGGTAATAACTAAACGATAAGACTCCCAGACACCTACTTTTGGCTTTGTACGCTCACCAGCACATCACCAGTACATCACCAGGGCATCACCAGGGCATCACCAGTACATCACCAGTGCATCACCAGTACGCTCACCAGCACATCACCAGTACAACACCAGTACATCAAGAGGGATACATCAACCCTTCACGAATTAGCCCGAGAAGGCGGGCAGCGCATTCACACGGTCCGTGAGCCGACAGTGACCGTGTGAATGCAACAACCGCGGCCACGAGATATCTCGGGGTACTTCGTTGACGGGCTGACACCCCCACTAGGGGGCGCTTGTATGCAGTGAGCGGGGCCCCAGCGGGCCTCGGGCAGCAGTCTTCACAAGCCCACCGCCTCATGAGAGTGCACTAGACCCGCGGCGCACGAACGCGTCTCCTCTTACGGAAACTGGCAGTGCTAATGTATTTTCGTCCGGAAATTCGTCTCCACTTAAAATTGAGCCAACCCGTCTGTCGAAATCAATCGCTAAGTAGAAACAAATGTATGTTCGTACAGCCAATATTTCGTTTAGAGACGGGTGTTCGTAAGTGGAGGGGTGTTCGTAAGTGGAGGGGTGTTCGTAAGTGGAGGGGTATTCATAAGTGTAGGGGTGGTCATAAGTACTAATAAAATGAGTGTTGACGCAGAGGCAAACAAAAACGAAGGAACGAAGCACAGCTTACATGAGCAATACAACTAAATCAAAGAGTAAATTGAGCGTCAGAAAAGCGGGAAGCCATGCAACAAGTACTTAGCAGGAACAGGTGATTGAAGTCAGTTCGTTCCCTCGTCAGATGCGTTGAAATAAGAATGCCCAAAACGCTCACAAAAAAGCGACTTTTTGTCAATGTTGCGTTAGTCTCAACGCTCCCGAGTTAATAAAACTAAACCGTAGGCCTTAGAATTAAACAAAGCCTCACATCAAAAACACGTATGAAAACTTCCAACCGCGTAGTCAAGGAGGAACGGAATCGAACAACTTACCTCACACCATGAATGGAACCGGACACACCGGTTCAGAGAATAAACAATGGAATGAATACATTTTTCAACTCGACGAGTATCTTCTTCTTAAACCGAATAAAATCAGAAAGCATCAACACGTCCCTAACAAGCAACGCGGAAACATGTCTCAATAAATGAACAGATCTTAACTACAACGAACGTACCCAAAAACAGGCCAGCGAATTGCCGCTATGGCAGCTCCCCCTGACTTCTGCTAACATAGAGTTTTCTCTAACTGAACCTATCACGAAGTGTAGATGCGCCAAGGACACTTTCGATTTCAAAACAAAGGGCAGTGGCACCTCGACTGCACAAGCCGCTGGGCGATCGAGCCGCTGGGCGGTCGAGCCGCTGGGCGGTCGAGCCGCTGGGCGGTCGAGCCGCTGGGTGATCGAGCCGCTCGTTCGTCAGTGTTTTGCTCCACGTCCCGAGCCGGTATCTAGGATACGAGTTCGCTCCATAAAACGGTCCCGAGTCAGAAATTCACGCAAGAGGTAAAAGTTTTAGGACACGGGTATTTTACGCTACAAGTTCGTCGACGGAACGAAATATACCCGCAAGTCGAGGCCTTACTGCAGTTGATGCATCGCACAACCTGCAATGAAGAGCTGATAATTGAGTCTTACTACACCTCCATCCTCAGCCTAAAATGAAAACTTAACGACTCCAATCCAGAATGCAGGAACCCAGCAAAGCATAATTTCGAATCAACGTTCACACCTTCCACCTGAAATCGAGCCATTTTCCGGCAGCTGCAGCTCAAGGCTTGAATGTCACGTGACCTCGGCACAACCACAGCACGACAGCTCTAACGTCTGGCCCGGTAGTTACCTCCCACGTGCTGCACAAGACCACTGCCCGGGCGCGGGGATTACCTCCACCAGCACTACAACCGCAAGGACACGCAACACATACAACTGCATCGTACTAGCTCAAACCAACACTTGGCTGTCGTTACATAGAGAAATTTGTACGAATTTATGCTGTAATACTGCCTCTATTGCAAGGTTTGTCGAACGATTGTAACATAAAGCTCATAGCTTCTTGTATTCAAATAGACATGCGTCATCACCACATACGTGATGTGACGTCAGCCACACGTCATCACCACATACGTGATGTGACGTCATCACCACACACAACAGCACCAGAACGGCAACATACAATTAACGAAGACAAAATCCAGCACAAACTTGGTGGCGCACATGTCAAGCAAGAGAATACACCTTAAAACACTTTAACCTTACAGCAGGAGCTCCTAAACTTGCCGAGACGAATGAGGGCTACAGAGTCAACCGCCACGAACGTGGGACTCAAAGTAAACGCACCTGAAACTCAGTACCAAGTCATCCCATCCAAAACATGAAGAGTGTACGATTCATGCACACAGAACTTTTTAATCTACACAGACTCTCTAGCAAAATCTTATAAAATTAACCCCTCTAACCTGAGTACCTAAAGGCGAGAATTCCGTAAGAAAAAGAGTGCGGTATGCTAAGATATATCCGATTTTGAACTTTTTCTATCACCAACATTCCTATCTTCAGTATTAGAGTTACTTATACAGGGTGATATCGGTAGCACTGATACGCTAACAAATGTTTAAGTCATAATTTCATGAAAGGGTACCTCACTTTTGGGCCACCTTAGAATGCTTGAATCAACTTTAGCATGGTCCGTTATTAACGTCCCTCGAAAACAATACCTACGAGATAATATTATTATATACTTAACAAGTAAAGAAAACTATTATCTGCATTTAACAAGAGTAAGGGCGCGCACTCAAACCAACTAAACATAAATCAAGTCGTCGATAATCTGAACTGAGGATACGTCTTTACAAGACATCCCGCATCGTGAGTCCGCAGCAGACTGTAGGAAGCTGATCAGATTAAACGTACTCGTCAAAATTCAGGTGTGAAGTATTCAGCTCCAAGGGCTCGTATCTTTGATACTAAAATATGACCAAGTGCATCCTCCAGCTCACCAGTCTGACGCTGTAACAACTTTTCTCGCTCAGGCTTGAACGTCTTCTTCGCTGCTCAAGAATTATCCCCTCAGACGGTCAGCGCGTGCCTCAACAGCGAACTTAGATCATCACGCTATGAGTAATGTAGAGTTAGATGCAAAAAATATATCGCTGAAAGATTATTCTCAAGCTGTGATAAAAGAACACTACAATTCACGAATTAACATTCACGGAACTCTGATTTGAGGTACGAGGTCATACTGCTGAAGACCGAGCAACGGTGAACTGGCGAGTGATGAAAGGCGGCGTAGGAAAACTTACTAGGCGGTTTTCTAATTTAAAATTTTTCTCACAATGAGCGAGACTTGGAGTTTATTTCCTTGTATGTTCTTCCACGGTACAGGGAGGCGGAGGTATTATTCCTAGTCGAGTAACAACTGAGGTCGCGCGCACGAACTCGAACGTCATGCGTATTATTCGGTAGCTTGAGGTTACATCAAGTCTAAACTTTTGCTCAACTCAGTTGTGGAGTCATGGAAGCCCTCAGGAAAAACAGGTTTCAAACTGGTATTAAAACCAGGTCTGCATGAGAAACACTCGAGTGAAGGCTGTCAGCACACCTCAGTTTTTGAGAATCAAATGTACGTAGAAGATCCGAAAAGTTGAGTGTCAGACTGTCAGTTCACAAAAGTACTTTGTGAACTGCGAGCAAATTTCAGGAACCTTTCAGTTATGTATCACATGATCCCTTCCAAGAGGAACCTATCGTCATTTTGCATTCACCACTTTCGAACAGACATCAAAACCCAAAGGCGCGAAATTCTACGGTATCTGCAATTATTTTCATCTTCATTCACCCAACTTAAGATCAAATGACGAGCGGCAACGAGCACAAACTAACGCGTCACTTCACAAACCAAATGACGCCTAACACGCACAGCGTTACCGCACGTCCAACATCACAGCCATGTTGTCCCTGCACCGAGGCACGTGCAGAGACACGCACGCGTGCTCCCAGATGTCCCGTGGGTACGGCTTCTGCACGTGCCAAACACCCTCGTCGAGGTCGTAGCTCTCGATGACCCCCGTGGCTCGATCGAAGGTCGCGTCGGACAAGAACCCGCCCATGACGTGCATGCAGGACCCGATGACGACGATGCCAGCGTGGTAGCGCGGCGTCGGAACATTGGTGACGGTGTGCCACGAGTCCGTGACGGTATCGTAGCGGTCCAGCGACGCCACGAGCTGGCGGCTGTTGTTGCCAGTGTTGTCCTCGTTCCAGCCGCCACACACGTACACGTGGTTTTCGTATACGAAGGCCGTGTGGTCTGCACGTGGTGTGAGCATGTCTGCCACTCTCGACCACACCTGAAGGGGTAAGACGTGTGAGTGTGGGTGCAGCTAACCTTGCAGGGCGTACAAACAAACAACGACCGGCGGTTACTGTTCGTACAAGGAATGTCTCGAGTAATATACTAACATTTGGGGTGTCTGCATGCTCCTTGCAACCGACACGCTAACACCGACTACCTTTGAGACTGGGTAATGAGACCTGTATCTCATCTCACTGCGTAGAGACGGATCTTATGATAAAAATATCAGATTTTGTTCAAACTCGCGTTTAGCTCTCCATCTTGAAAGTTTTGATTTGTTATCGAGTCGTGAAGAAAGAAAGACGAGGAATGTGAGAAATTCAAGAGGATAATGTGGACATTTCAACGGATATTGCGAACATCTCAACAGGAAATTAAAATATTTAGGGAAAAAACAGAATTTTTACGAAGGTATCCACTTTATCAAAATAAGTAAAGTTGATTTATCCAAAAATCAAGATGATTAAGGAAAAAAATGTTTCCCTGAAAGGAAATAAGACACTTCCATATCAGCAGCGCGTTGCCACTTGCACACCAGAATAGGACAAGATCGCCTAATTTACGGGGCATGAATATTTCCTCAGTTGAAGATAACGTGAATTCTTGAGATAATAAGTCTGCATTACAATTCTCAATAGAGATAAGAACCGAAAAGAAAATAATCCCACAGCGAAAAAACTTTCAAATGAAGAGATTTGGCGACGTCCAACAATTCCCACACAGAGAATCGGGGGGAACAAGGCAAGTTTCAGGTCGAGCTGCAGTGGTGGCTGGCAGGTGCCACAAGCTGGATCACGAGACGCTGTGCGAGAGCGTCCCTCTTGACGAGTTAAGCCTGCGAAATTTGCGTCGTGTTTACCGGAGCCAAGGTTTGTACCTATACAAACGGGGTGTCTCTTGATCTAACGTACGTGGTTATAAATAAAAGGGACAGCTGTAATATTCTCGATTGTCACAAACTTACAAAGGTCACCTTAAGCAGACAGGGTTTGTAGCTACGCAAACAGGCGTGTCTCTTCACCAATTGCAAGTGTTCAAAAATAAAAAGGTACTTACATACCCAACTCGAACAACACACACTTTCAGAGGTTACATGACAATCAGGCCAATTAATCCACCCAGATGATGGACTGCAAACCGAACTCCAAATTGAATCACGGAGTCGTAGGCCCAGCCTACACCGATGGTGGAGCACAAAACGCACGCACACCTGGGCCACGGAGTCGAAGGCCCAGCCTACATCGATGGTGGAACACAAAACGCACACACACCTGGGCCACGGAGTCGAAGGCCCAGCAGGACGCTAGGACGGTGTCCCGGGACAGCTCCAGTCCCCCCAGGACGAAGAGGTGTCTGTTGTGTGCAGCAGCGGCGTGCTGGCCGCGGCTGCTGGACATGGGGGGCAGCTGGTGCCACACGTCGTTGGCAGGATGGTACACTTCACACTCAGCTCCCGTCACCCCCCCCAGCTCGGACTCGCCCCCCACCGCGTAGAGCTTATCGTCCAACACGGTGAGCGTGAACCTACACCTCTCCCTTAGCATGGGAGATATGGTGCTCCACTTGTCCTTCTGCGGGCAGTACCGGAACCCGAACGGATGGATGTTCTCCTGCAGGGACTGGTTGAAGCAGCCGCCCACCACGTACAGCTCGTTATCGAGAACGGCGGTGCCAAAGTTGCACTGCTCCACGTGGGGTATTGTGGTCAAGTGGTACCAGCTCTCGCTGCCTGACAGTCTGTACGTGATCTCGTTGGTGATGCCAGCAATGCTGAAGCCCCCTACTTTTACGAAGGCAAGTTCCAGCCCCCGGGTGTTGAGCAAACCTGCGAATCGGAGGGGCCAAAATTATAGATTTAACAGCGAAAAAAATCCGACTGGGCAGTTTTGCTCAAGCCTGACCTGACACAACAAGTAAATGCCATTATCCGCAATTTTTCCGTGAATTTCCTTCGATAAATACTTCACTGAAATAAATTTGACAACACATATTTTATAACCTACATCTCAGTTTGTAGAGCCACGTTCAACGCACAATCTCTCGGCTCTGATCGCCCCCCTCCCAGAAGGACGGCTCATTTTACTGTTTTTCATTCCTCCATAGAAGTAAGTCAAGTGCACCAACACGGCACGAGAAAGATTGGGACATTCTAAAGAAAAAACAACGCATGTATTCCACACCATGTTAGGAGGGAGGAAGAGGAATATTCACTTTACAGAGGAGCGGGCGCTGGTGGGAGAACACCACTCACCT
>VOMN01017304.1:0-13432 GCA_014899125.1 Orchestia grillus
CCGCTACATTTCAAAGTAGCGCTGCCCACCTCTGGTTATAGGCTTAGTTTTAAAACCTAATGCCACTATAAATTTGTAATGTGAGTGGAGAAATGCTATTTTGATATGCAGGACTCAAACTATTGTTGAAATATGCTCCTTACAAATTTGTCTAGTGGTTAGTTATTTTGTCATTAAAAATGAAATGTAGTAGGAAAATGTTTTAGATTATCCTCATCACTAACTCAAGTTGCCGTGTGGATAATGAGATTTCTCAGCATAGGTCTGATCATAACCTAAGTCAAAAATCAGTGGAGGGCAGTATAAACTTGCATGGCCTCTGTTATTCTGAACTGTTCTCACTGCAAGTGTTCCAAAGTACAACTCGACATATTTTTTATACTGAATTTGTTGTTTGAAGGGTCAATGCACTAGCACTTACGTGCTTCTGCATTTGCTCATGTAAATGGTAAATTTAGTGTAATTGTTTCCATGAGGTTATTCCCTTTTATTTGTGAAACTCATTGTTCTCCACTGTGTTTATATTTTCAAAAATTTAATACTCCTGGCAATTGTATTAAATGAAAACCTATGGAATTATGTACCTTAAGAATTACCTCGTCATTCTTGGAAACTGATGCATTATATTTAGTTTTCTTCCATTTGATTTTGATGAAAGTGAATTGTCAAACGTTCTGTGACACATTCCTCGATGAAATTTTCTTTTGAGGATTATTGTTAGGACTACCCTTGTTTGAGAACTTCATGCAAAACATAAGCTAGGGCTCACATATTCACGTCCTCTTGTATAATTATTTCAGAGTTGGTCTAATTTGTTAGGTTTCTGGGTATAGCTCTGAAAAAGAATACGTCTATGTGCAATTGAGAATCTGTGTTAGTATGTTGAAATTAATTCGCTGACGTCAAAGTATTAAGAAAGTAGGTTTGCCAATTTAGCTTCGTTGTCGGTTAGGTAACCGGAAAACAGGTATCGGACGTCTGTGCTACACCCTCAAAGACGTCGACGCGAAAAACTGGAGGCGTGTTTCGATATAATTTCAAGCGTGTGCACCTCATTTGGACCCTCATTCTGATATAGGTGATAGAACACGCGTTGAAGCTAAATTATGAATTTTGCCTGCGTGATTGTTCGAGTACTCCTACTCATTTGGTCATGAATGCATAGCTTAGTGACGTGTTCTCCTTTGTGTGCTTATATTATTGCTAAGCAGCGAGGTGCTTAACCTGTGCTGAAGGGTTGTAGTGGGGAAGCAAGACCCGTCGTTGTCCAGCTCAAGGTCAGTGGGTCAGTGCCGCCTGGCCTCTCCTGTAACTCCGACTCGCTTCGCCTCCCTTCTTCTTCGCGCTCAGGTGTGCGTGTTGGTGTGTGCATGAAACTCGCTTCCGGCTTCCATGCGAGCTCAAACCCTACATGATCTGTGTGCGTGAGCAGCCTCGCGACTCCCACGGGTGTGGAGTTTTCATGTTCTGTCTGATATTGTTCGAAATGAACTTATTCAGTGTTGACCATCGTTGTTGTTGGAAGATTTGAACTATTGGTTTTTAGTTATAAGGACTTCACTGTCACGTTTGCGTCCATCCACACGCTGTTTTTAACTAACTTCATTTCCACGAAGTCGTAAATTTACTCTTTGGAATATCTTATCATCAAACGATGCTGTTTGAATGCCCGACTAAAAACATGGTCAGAAAAGCACCTCCGTCTTCATCATCGAATCTTTTTTGTGCCCTCCTATCTAGTGGTGAATATTTTTTATCACGCGTTAGTCGCTGTAAAATATAATCTTGACTGTACCAATTTACTGTTGTTCGTGCGTCTAACAAAGGTTTACCAAAAGTCATTCGCTCTGACCTTCATTTGGGGGTTGATGGCAGACGCTTGCCACCTGGCTGTAATTTGCTCTGTCTGCCACAAACGCTCGTGTTATGTGTTTGTGTTATTGAAGCTGAACACCAGCCTCCTCTTTGTTGGCTTCATTGACGTGCATAACATCTGTCAAGGTGTCTCTTCCGTTCATTACCTGCACCGTTCACCTGCCTGGTTGTCGATGCATATATTGTCGAGTACCAGTGTCATCTGTCCTTGTGTTGAATGTGTTTACGGTTGAGTACCGAATGTTGCCTACTGTTGTGTTAGTTTGGTTCATTCTCGAGTATTGGTTTGTTACGCCATTTGTAGTTGTTAGCTTTCTCTTGAGCTCAAGTACAATCTACCTTGGATTAATTTTGCTTATTTTCAGATTGAGTTTGGTTTATGCCAAATTCGTGGCTTGAACCTATATGGCTGCTTCACTTTTTACCCTAAAACAATATCCGACTCAACCGAACTGATATCAAGTTATACCTGTATTTCAATGATCACCATGAAAAATATCCCATTCTTACTCTGGTGCCTATCCATACTGTTTCTATCTAAATGACTGATACGATATTGAAACTCTTTCGCTTTGTCAAATATCTTGAGTTATCAAGTGTTTGGGTTTACTTGTTTTTATTTTGACCAGAAGTTTAGAATTAAATCGGCGTCCAAGTTCTTGTCCTCAGTCTATTTTGTGCTTTTGCTCTTGTGTTACAACTCATTCGATGCGCTGATAAAATGACGAATGCATGTATGATTAGTCATTAGGGAAAATTGAATTGTTATGAACGAAAATAACGTTATATTAGTCTCATAATCGTTTTAAAATTGCTAATCAGAATTTTTCTTCTTTAACATATTCCTGCAAAGGACGATCTAACTCTTATTTGCCCAACTTGTATTTGTCGATTCGGACGGGTAGACTCGTGTATTTGGTGTAAGGTCCAAAAGATTATGAAATGAGTTCACTCGTCCTTTCTAGATTTCTCACGGTACAAACCGACCATGGTCGATTGTACTGCGACATCTTCAGCAAATGAAGTTGTCGCAAAAGTACTTGTATTTGTTAGAAACCTGCTGGGAAAAATGGGTTGCACGACTTCTTATTGTAATCTCCATTGTACATGAATGTGCAAGTACTTAATGAGGGGTATGAGAATGAAGAGTTAGTTGTATCGTATTAGAGTAGGCGCGGCATGTCACGAACACCTGAGGCGCGGCCAGACAGTCTGGCGCTGCGCAAGGGTCCTGCCTCTGTATTAGCCTCTTCATTCAGCCATTGCAGCCTGATGTGATGCAATAGTTCTATATTCCTCGTCCAATTCAAATTCCTGAATGAAATTTCGCGCGTCTACCGCTGTTCATATCGAATAGTGTAAGGCTGGTATCCTCGTAAAACCCATGGTCTTTTTTTGAACGTTTCTTTGGTTGCCTCCAGTGGATTCACACGCAGGAAAAGTTTTGGCTTCTGTTTAAGTGTAGGTAGGATCTGTCTTTCATTTTTTCTGTGAATCGTTGGATATATTGTTCAAACCTATTGTTCAAGTAACATTACTTCTGCTCTGTTTGCTCGTTTTGTCTTTTCACTGCCTTGTTAGGATTGCTGGAGTAATATTTCTCGAACTGGGGTGTCCTGGGATCTTTATACAATACTTTGCGATATTATTAGCAGGAATTAATAGAAATGATACTAATCTGGCGTAAATATTAAAGGTATTTTTGAAAAATCTGAAATGTGATGCGTTTCTTCTAATTAATGCTATTTTTTCCTTCTATGCGGTGCAAATTAATGTAAAAAGGTGAATATTTATCAACTCGCACTAACTTTGAGTAAGCTCATACAGAAACAGCGTGTTACAAGTATTCATTTTGAAATGCAATGTTCAAGATTTAATTTTTACTGTCTTCTAGAAGGTTGAAAATGACGCAAAAATAAATTGAAGGCTCTTGTTTATCAAGGAATTGGAGACCGAGGTGTTCGTGAAGCCCAGTGCCTTCGTACATTCGAGGTTTCCATTACGGTTCTAGGCAGCGGTGACCATCGGATGGTAGGTTATAAGACAAGTTAGTTGCGACGCTGTGCTTACCAGTGTGCGGTGATGCATGATACGCCCGTGGACCGGAGCCAGCGTACAGCAACACACCAGAATATGCTCGGGCCCATTTCAGGGTCACGGCTGGTGGCAATGAACGCAGTCACTGCCCCGACTCCTTGAGGCCCTCCCTCTTCCTCGTGCTACCTCCCACAACCCCATCTCTCCCCACATCCCTTCCCTCCCCGCTGCGTGCTGCTCCCGCTCTGCTTGTCGACCTCTGTCGCTTACACCGTGCATGCGCTTAGATTTATTGCGTCCTGAACATTCGTGTTATAATGTGGAAGATTATCATAATCGCGCTATATTTAAAAAGTTGAAAACCAATTCATTGAAATGATGGAGCAGGGCTACTGCGTTGCACGAGTGTTGAGACATTTTAGAGTTCCCAAGTACTTACTATGTTCGTCGATCGTTCACACTGGTCACAATGGTCGGACCTAGCGTTAACTTCAGTCCTTCCTATTACGGTCAGGGCTGAGAACTTTTGATGTAATTGGGTTCCAGCATGCCCGAAGGACCAGCGCTCCTCTAGGGTAAGGAAGCTTCTTCAACTTTTGTATCGATTTGACGGTCCGTGTGAAATACAGTCTCCTCTGAGATATCCGTATCTACTCGTCACAGAGGCGATCATCGTAATTTAATACTGTACAATTTTTTTCTTTCCTGTAAAGTATCATCGTCTATCGAGCAATTTATCTGGTACGTTAGGGTCGAGATAGTGTGCACTATGTCTCCGTCATTCTTCAAGTTTTCCGGTTGTTTGTGACCCTGCTACCAATATTGTACAATATTTAGAAGGTGGCTCCAATTGTAAAAACTATGTTGCCCGATCTATTTTCTGTTGCAAACAGAGCGACCATATGGTGTGCAAATACACCATTAAATTGAGAGCTGGTTGTCTACATGGGCTGAAACTTGAAGTTATTGATGAAAGTGAAGCTATTTACTTACATCCAACGTTGTGCTGAGTGATAAACTCACCCACTCTGACCTTTCATAAGGTACAAATATTGTATGTTTCTCACGGCAACGACGCAACTCCAATTATTATGTATTCGGGGGTTCAAATTTTCAGAAAACTGTTGTATTTAAAAAAAAATTCCTATCAGTAATAGGTCTTTTTGATGTGGGATAGGTTTTAGTGCTAATATTCTTACAGTATTCAGGCATCAAAATCTGACATTTTGTCACACTCATGTCCACATTTTCATGTATAAAAACGTTAATACTTTTCGATCACTCTATCGTTGTAGATTATTGATTATAGATTTCCTTGCCGTTATCAGATTTTGTAATTGTTTGTTAGAATAGAAAAACGCTGGTCTTATTAAATTGCGTAGCATCTAAAAAAGTCTTTGTAAAGAACACTTACTTCAAGTGCTAGTATAAGTTTCAGTCAAGTTAATTATCCTAGTCATTAAGTCCTCGAGAAGTTTTCATGGAGTCATTATATCACAAAACTGAAATCTTTCTCGCCCATACACATGAGGTCCGTTTACTGCTTACACTCGATCTCGCGTATCAGGTCAACTATGGTTCTTTATGTCTGTGCGGGAAATTGTTAATGAAATGAAACAGCGTTACATAACTTTACGTTAGATACAAATATTGCGCCGTAAAAGGCATTCGAAACTCGTCCGCTTGTGGTAATCGAAGAGCAAGTGTATTTTTAAAGCCGGTATGTCCTGTAACGATTAAGGGACTTTGAAGGTCTTAATAGATTGTGTGTATTTTTTGATGTGTTCAACTAGTTGATTGTGACGTATTTTTTTAATGACCACCACTTATAGTTTTGTAAGGTTTATTTCTTGAGTCTGATGCCAACTGTAACTAGTAATGACGCAAGACGCCATTTGTGAACCATCGTTACAGTTGACTAGTTATGTCTCTGTGAGTGAATTATTTTTAAGGCGATGTTACACTGTCACAGGCTGTGCTTTTGGGACTTGTTTAAGTTCTTGACCTGAGAATTGGGCTCGTAGTGTTACGTAGTCTTGCAGGGAAAAAGAATTATTTCTGATGAGTAATTTTCCATCTTCGGCATCAAGAGGGATACCTCGCTTTCGCTTGATAATCTAAGTTTGGCATGGTTTGAAAGCAGTCATGGTTTCTTCGCCTCGTTTTGAAAAATATTTAGAACAACGTAAAACAGGAGTCAACAGTTTGAACTGACACTAAGTGTTAACGGCCGAGATGAAGCGAGGCCTTACGCAATGATCAATCGTTCTCATTTGCAGTTGTGTGCTATTTGGCTCGAGTCTTTAGTTCGAAAGCTATTTCTCAATAAAACGAAGGCACATCTGAACCTCGCATTGCGGTAAACTAGATGTATTAAAACTTGAGTAGGTCCAAGTGTGGTTAAACCAACTAAAATTTTTGTAAATTACTCTTATGACAAAGTCAAGATGACTTAACTTCCAACGTACGGGTGGTGCCCCCACGAGGAAGTTTATCCTGCATATCTTAAGGACTTGAAATGTTCTGAAACGTGCGAGAATAACGAGCTTCTCATTTGGGATTGGTTTGAGTAGGGTGCGCTGTGATAGTTTCTGTTTTTAACCAAGAGGTTTTTGTCGGGTTCGTTGTTTTAATGCCCCTGCCTGTTCGTCTCTGCCATATACTTCCGCTTCTGTTATCTCTCTTCTGCTGCTTGCCAGCTGTGTCGTGTGGAACGGTGTAATGTTTCGCCTCTTTGGCAACTAAGTTCAGTCATTATTTCATTGAATAAAATTACATGCATAAATATTACGGGCCAAAGCGAAGTCATCGCTTGTCTGGAAGAAAAGTCCCTTAATAATCGATTATTTGTTTAGAAGAGTTAAAATTAATTCGATGGCAGTATTTTTTGCTGGAAACTGTTGTAGAGGCTTTCTCATTCTTGAATTATCAATGCACTGCCTTAACGGTTTAACAGGCTTTTGAATTTTAATATTAAACGTGAAATAGTTTTTCGTAAACAACTTAGATATTAGTTGATATTTGTTCTACGTAGACTCAAAATCCGGCTAAATAGAAGAGCAGGTATTATGTTGTCAGTAATATCGTGTTAATATTAAGCTGGGTTGTTTTAATTAATCCTAAGCAGGGCCTGAGGGTAGCACGCAAAAAAGTTTCCTGTCATCGAGCGACGGTTTACACCGTGCTAACGCGCTGAGCAACACCGCCTCACACGTAGGGTTCTAATTAAAGTGACAGCTGGTCCAGCAGCTGGCTCGCTTTTTACCTCTAGCCCCCAACTCTCACGACCACGATGTTGTGAGTGTTCGCTGTGAGATGTAAAGTTTTATTCTACTTTATTTTTCTGTACACTTTAATGCCGTATTGATTGCCCCCCAAGGGTTTGCGTTAATACGTTCGTCTTCATGAACTGGATGCGCTAATGTAGATTATCTGACAGACGTTGCTTNTCCATTGTCGTTTCGTGGTTGGAGCCTGTTAATTATTTACCAAATAAGAGCTTCTGCGTTCTCTCGCGTCCGATATGCAGCGGTAAGGTGGAGCGCTATTAGACGTTTCTGCTCCCTTCTTACTGCATAAACCGCCGTGCGAACTAATAATCACTCTGAATCATGAATGCTTACATACTTGAGTCAGAGAACACGATGAAATGATTAATAATTTTAATAACCGTACATTGGTAATATAATGAAAATAAAGACGTACACGCTGTGAGTACGAACAGTGTTCATAGCTGTATAAAACTAAAATGAAACATCTCAAACGACCAGTATTGGTTGTTTCGTATTCTATGATATTTTTAGTTGAATACTGGTAAGACATGCGTGTTAAGTACTTCATTTTATTGGATTACGTTTGACTTTCCTTGATACTAATTTTGCAGCGATGAATCTTCGTGAAAAACGGAGATCTTCCTTCTCGTTTTTAATATTGCACGCTGAGTGAAAATTTGCCCTTGTCAGCTTTTTTAAAAGTCGCTATAATCACCTAATTATGACTCATTACTTGGCCTGACGGAAGCCTGCAAAAAAGTTTGCTATCATCGAACGAGGGTTGTGTCGCTCTTTAGTTTCTTTCGGCTGTGAGAGTCGTCAACGCAAATTTCAATTCTCCTGAACTTAGTATCGGCAGCATCGCGGTCCGCTTTCTGCTTACACACATCTGCCGTATCTGAGCCGTCGTTTCGTGTAGGCTCCTCTCCGAAGGAAGGGCAAAATGGTTGTAATGTCAGCCCAGTATGAGCGATGGCCTGCCTTCCGACTTCGTTTTTTGACGGTTCTCAGGCGTCCTTCTTTCACTCCAGTGTAGCAGGCTGTGCTCTTGTGGATATTGCTTTACAGGAAATGGTCTTGTTTTCAAGGACTGTTTTCTCAACCGTTGGTGACTCTTAAGAAGTTCTGGAAGGTCCGTAGTATGTTCATATTATTTCGTATGCTCTGCATTGACCCCTTAACGAGCTATCCCGAGATATCCCGTCGCCGTGGTTGTTGCATTCACACGGTCACTGTCGAGTACACAAACCGTGTGAATGCACTGGCATCCAGGTAATTTGTTAAGGGGTTAATTTGTAATTCTCTTCTCAACTGTAGTTCAGTTCATCGTCACTCTAGACCGAACAGAAGGAATTGTGTTGTTTTAAATGATTATTTTTAGTGTTCTCATGTATACCCATTTAATTTCTTGCAGATACCTCAATACTTCCTCACTTTGGGTGAGCGACTCTACGGCAAACGAAGCCGATTGACGAATTCAAATCCTGATGTGGAGAGATTTTGGATTCCGCTGTGAGGGAACCAACACGGCGGTGTTGTGGTCGTAGCTCGCGCTCACTTGTGGTCTCAAATCATGGTTTGCTAGTTGAGGGGAGAGCTTTTCTCCTCAGCCCGGCTCCACACAGCCGCAATCATGGACCTTTTCCTGCTCAATGGAGAGCCCGATGATCTCTCGCTTCAAGATATGATCGAGAAGGATATGAAGTGCGAGCTCGCTCTCAGCACTTTCGATCAAGAGTGAGTATTCGCATTAGTTTTCGATGTGCCTCGAGTGTGGTATTGAATTCTATAATCTTCTTCGACCTTCAAATAAGTTATTCGTATGCGTTAGTCTACGTGAATGTTATTGCATTTCGGAGGTCATCGATTTTGATAGTTGATGTGAGTTTCTGTTTTCCTGTTTGTATTTTTTGCTCAAAATTGGAGCGTTGATGTGTCAGACACTTCAATGTTGTACGTCCTTGATCTCAATTTTTCGTTAGGCACGCAATTTGATTATATTTTCATGTAATTGTTAGAAGTATCACTAGTTGGATCTGCAAATGTAATTGCGTGTATTGTGTTACTCTTTTAATAGCTTTTGTTCTATTTTGCATCTCCTTGAGAAGGGCTCGAAGAGAGCCGGGAAATAATAATTTCCGTTACACTGTATTTTGACTACTTAGATCGCTACTTAGATGTATTACTCCTGAATTTCTCTGCAAGGAAAATAGTGATTGCTTCTTTTTCGGCTTTCTCTTGACTTATAATCCGAAGCTGGCGGAATCGAAAATTTTACGTTTCAGTACGATGTGCGTTTGATAGTAGTAAATTGAGAAGTATTGTTTTAATTATCTTATTAGGACGAAGTGGTTGTTATGTGCGTTCAAATTCATTCGATGATGCTTTTGTTGTCTCAGGTGTCGACTTTTAGTTCTCTAACCGAAGCTCAAAGTCGTCATCATGCAAACTTTGGTCTTTGTCCAAACAAAAATTATTTAATTCCTTAGCTGATACAATATAGCTTAAGCAATCGCTGTTAAAATTTTGGTTGTGTTAGTGTTGAAATTGATTCATGTTAGTTGTAATTTATTATTTCGTTGCAGGTCCGACAATTTTTCGGTGGACTTTTCGCTTAGCAGCTTGGAGAGCGATGTGTGCATGCGAGCGTTCGAGCCGCTCTTCGACGGCCTACCTAGCATGGACGTAGACTCGCCCTGCGCACCAACGCCCCCCGCTAGTTCTGCCCACAGCAGCTGCTCCAGCAGTTCCAGCAGCCTCGAGGACGACCAAGCGAGTGTGTCGATGGAGTCTACCCTTGGTGGTGACCTTGCCTGGTATGGTTCTTCACACAAAGATATATTGTTCGACCTGGACAACGCAATCATGGTGAATCCGTCGATAGTACTACCCAACTCCCTCGCTACCAGAGTGTCCCAACCACTTAACCTCGACTCCATCACGAGCTTGTGTCCGTCCAACTGTGCGACAGTTCTCCAAACTAGCGTGTCTCCACTTCTAACCTCGCCTTCTCCTCTCCTGTCCTCTTCCTCCGTCATGCTCTCTGGCTCCTGCGCAGACCAAACATCTCAGGGAGACTCCTTACTCTCCCTCAACGGTAACCTCACCACAAGAGTGTCCCTACCAAGCATTCACTCCCCTACTGTCTATATTAAAACCGAGACTTTACAGTCCAACGTTTCTTCGCCTTCTTCTGTACAGGTAAGATACTCATACTCGCCCGGCTTGATACCGATGTTCGTTTTGGTGTTCATAGAACTCTAACTTCTTCTCCCGTTCTTGCGTATTGTTTCATGAACTGAATATATGTTTTATTCATGCTTTATTATTCTACAGTTGATATCGTTTGGAAATTCTTTGTGAAAATGTTGACGGAGAATATTTTCCCTTCAAATAGTGATGTGATAATTTGGTATTAGATTCATTTCTTATCAATAGCTTCAGAATGAATATTGTAACTGTAAGAATTTGTTACGGAATTTGGACGTGGTCTCCGTACTTTAGTCCACAGGCGCCTCGTCTGTGTCGCAAGTGTCGGTTCTGCGGCCGACGGTGACGGTAAGCAGCGGAGGTGCAATCAACAGTTCGTGTGCTGCTGCAGCCACTCCCACCGTCATCACCTCCCCCAAGCAGCTCACCCAGCAACAGATCGCCAAGAGCCTCATCACCCACCACTCTCAGAGCGTGGGGTCACATAGAGTGCAGCTCACCACTAACAGCTCAGCGTACAACAACAATAGTAGAACTTCCGCGCATAATGTCGTTCATAGCTCGGACGTTTCAACTGCCGCGTCAATAGCTTCCGTTCACACCACCATCAATAACGGGCCTATGTTCAGGTGAGGATAAGTACCACAGGGTTACTTGGAACATTTCAGCTTATTTCATGAGTTAGTTTATGAGAATTGTGATTATCACTTCACAGTTAACTGATCACTTTCTATGTCTTCTTAAAATGTGTACAATTGAAATCTTCATCAGGGGTAAACCAGCAGCTTCGCGTTCTAGTGTTGGCCGAAGAGGAGACGAGCGGGCTCTCCCCAAACCAGCGTATTCGTACAGCTGCCTCATCGCCCTAGCCCTCAAAAACTCGACCACGGGAAGCTTACCCGTCTCAGAGATATACAGCTTCATGTGGTGAGTACTATGCTACACTAATCTTTCCATTGATAACAATTAACCGCAAGTTAGTATCTAAGTCTTAGAAAGGTATATCTAATGTCGCGTTCTGTGTGATCGAATGCTGATTTTATTTTTGCCTTCGCTTGGAAACAATGACTGTGAAAGTGGTCGACAAATAAGCGGCGACAAAACTAAAGGAATGCGATAATGCATGCCTAGCTATGACACCAAATTTGTGGAAGGAAAGCTTTCTGGCTCTGACGTTGATTCAAAGGTAAGCAGACAAACTGCAAGAAGACAAAAGCCGTAGTGCGTGTATATTGGGGGATGAATTAAGGGTGAACGTGATGAAGTTTAAAAATACAGTGTATATACAATAGTCTAGCAATTTGAGTGTGCGTTTTATAGTTGAAAAATAAGCCAATGAAAGTATCAGTGGGTAAAGAACTTGTGTTCGAAATGAGCATTAGATCTAGTTGGAGAATTACAAACCATTACTTCAGACGGAGGTGAGGGATGCATCACAAGATCCGTGATGCGTCGCGGTGCCCGTGCTGATGATGAAGCTCTCACAAGAATTCTCAGCAAACGGGCTGAACTTGATGTGTTGAATTTCGTTTCATTTCTGTTGGTGCTGCCTGCTATAACTAGTATGCGAGATTTTGCATACCATTTACAGTTAATCTATTAATAAACCAGAAAGAATGATTCTGTTATTTGTAGGGAATCATTAAGGAACTTTTTTGCGTTAGTGTACAATAGTTGAACATGTTTCCAGCATTCATAGATGCTGTAATATTTCCCTTGGTGACAAGTATCGATAGGGAGTTGGTAACGCGCTTCACTGCAGTACCCGCAGCTGCTATTCTTTGTTCGTTGAGGTGCTTCTGCTGCGCTGCGACCGGCGATTGGTGGCGTATCGAGTGGCCCCTGATGATTACATGCTTCTAAACGATCATGGTCTTTGTGTGTAATATCTGCGCAGTAGAGCTGCTTGCAACCAACGTGTAAAACTCTTATCGTCTGCCAGTCATTCCCGTTTCAACTGACTGCTGCACCTTAGGAACCTTTCTATGGTCGTTTTTTGAGGCTGAACGTTGATTCAGGACGCGAAATTAATTTAATCTTCAGGCGTTGTGTGTTCGTGTTGCGTTGGAGATGATGTTGACGCAAAGCCTGCATTGGCATGTGCACGCAGTCAAACCACGTGTTCTGCTAGTTGCTTCTTTGTGCTCTGCTGCGGGTGGCGTGCCCGCTATTAATATATCAGCGTTGTTGCCCGCCTCTTGCGTCCTATTTTTATTTACTTTCTGCATTAGGTGCGCAGTTACGGTGAAGGTAAAATTTGGTACTTGTATTTCGGGCACACGAGTAGGAGTTTTCATTCTTTGAAACCTCGGTATTCACACCACAGGTAACCTATCATAGTAGTTTTAGTCCCTTTATTCGTTAATGTTTCTCAAGTGTGCAAGTTTTTTCATTCATTTGTTAACCAAGCCAAACTAGTTCATTTTGCTAACGTGTATTGCAACAAGTTATTAATGTGCACAATAAATTAATGAGTAAACTTGTAAGTCTAGTACATATTCGTCCTGGACCTGTTACGTAATGCGACGAAACCGGATTGTCCCGATTCCATCGTGTACCTTAATTTTTTCTAATTATGACTTTGACGGTCTAATTCCACTATATACTAATACACAGTTGTTGGTAGGTTGGTTGGTCCGTCTGCCTGTCACGTTCCTAAGGATTTAGGTGGGAGAAAATTCCTGTGTCCGTATGCCTAAAGTACACCGTAATATTAGGCAGTCCATATCAGTGATGCTGAAAATAACATTTCATTTCAGAGTAACCGTAAATAAAAGGTCATCTTAAGAATTTAACATCATTTGTCCCGCCTTTCTAACCAGGGTTGCGGAGTCTGAAGGTATGAGGTCCGATTCCGACTCCTAGCATACTCAAAATTCTGACTCTGACTCAATTTCATGACAATTCCTGTATTGTCCTTGGTAATCTTTTATGATTGAAGTTCATATATGATAGATTTAAATTCTTAATGAAACAAAATTTTTATTTTCTATGAATTCATATTTAGGCTACTCCATTTATTTCCTTCCTTATCAACT
>VOMN01017316.1:0-11275 GCA_014899125.1 Orchestia grillus
TTAAATCCTTCAAAATGGGACATATCCGAGTCAACAAGATTTGAAGTTATTTCATCATCTACTGGTGTGAAAGAAATGGGAGGACCTTCTCCTTCTATGAGTGTTGGAGTAGGTAGAGAGTCCATTAAGAAATCCCTTCTTGATAGGGAGTTTGATGGAGCACGGAGTGACTCAGTTGAATTCCAAGATCAGCTCTCCGACTCAGTGTCAATAGAACTGGAAGTGCTACTTTTTTTTTTACGTTTATGTTTCGGCATATTTTAAAGTTATTAATGAAGAAAATTAACAAATTATAATAAATAAATGCGGATATCTTTACACTGCCAACACACTAAACTCAATATTGCAATATTTCAAATACTCACGTGATTCGATCTCTGTTCCTCACACCAACGGCCCACCGTGTTAGTCTAACAATTTGAAAACCATGAATCAAGTCTTTAATTCAACCTATAAACATGAACCTTGGACATATTCCATTTCAGCAGTTTAGTCATGTATGTAAATATAGTTTACTCATATGAAGTTAACTTTATTTTTCTTAATATATATACATATGTTTCTTATATATTGGGGTATGTATTCGGGAATGCTGGTGAATAGGATGTAGGCTAGATCTTCTTCGCTTCATCGAGTGTACATTTGACAAAATGTACCCTCGATGTACACTTCTCTTGAGGAATAGTTATGTTTAATACACCGAAAGCCCGGGAAATAAAGTTTACAACCCAGAATAAATCAACTGAATTTACCTTCAACAAACATTTGTCTGCACCGCTTTTCACGCGCTACCATAGGGAACATTACTGAAAGATGCGCTGATATGCGCCTGTGTCGTACATAGGACACCGAATTTAGTGTCGTAAATCAGTGAAATATAAGGGAAACTAAGTCTCTAATTTAATAGACTACGACTTGACCGTACTTTAGTTAACATAGTTCATTTATAAATAACTTACTTCAAAGCTTATTTAATAGAATACGACATGACAGTATTTTGATTGGCATGGTTGGTTTATTGATAGCTGGCTTCAACGGAAATGAGTAGCAGCTTCACTGAAAAAATTCACTCATCTAACAGAATAATACCCGTAGTGAATTTATTTATATATTTACTCATATGTTTGGTGTCCGCTTTTGAAGGAATATTACTGAGCAAAATGAACTTTTCAGTTATTACATAAAAACAATACTGAAACAGCCTCTGCTTTTCATATTCAGTCAGTTGGTAGCACGGATGCAATTTATTCCCGGTCGAACGAGGATAATAGCACAAATACGAAGAATTTATGAATATGTAAATTGGATTCTGTATATTAGTCATCTCCCTTTTATAACCTTCAACATGTGTTCATAAAAATTAGTTATTTCAATTAATGTGTTCAGCAAAACCCGTTATTTTTACCGGGCGTACATACTAGTTTTATGAATAGACAAAGGTAAATCCATTAATTTTTGTCGGGGTGCGTATACTACTTTTAAGAGTAAACTATTGTAAGCACAGTCAATTTGGTTGGGGTGCTCACAATACATAAAACATCCAAGGGCGTTGTTAGGAACAGTGTGTATAAAGTGGATTGTATTATATGTTGACACCAAAATACAATTTCCAATAACTTATTCAAAAATTTCTATTCGTGATTGATCATTAAAGAAAACAACGAATTGGCATAACAGATGCTGAAAACATCTTTCATTATTTTCTGTAAATTGTTGAAGAAACATTTAGAAATAGAATACATCCATTGAAGTGGAACCGAATTTTCTCCAGTTCAATAAGTAATTACTAAAGGCGTCAAACGGTGGACAAATACGGCTCCAATTATAGTATAGACTGGCTGATAAATTCTTTAGTGCTCCATAATCTGTGGGTGAGAGTGGATCTTTCTAGTTTATCAAGCGTTGTTTTTCAATTCCTCAAGCTCCGAATGGTATAAGCGTTTTCCAACATATGAGACTCAAATTGCGGGAGCTCTGTTCATGCAAAGTCCCGTATCCACGTTCTTGTTAATCTTCCCTGGATAATTTTTACATTTTTTTCAACACGGAAGTGAAACCCAGGATGCGATTTGAGACTTATAAAGTAGCTTTCTCTAGCATGTTTCTTCTGAATGTATACTCCAGCTTTTATTATTGCTATTCAACTGTATGGAAGGTTTGCGCATGGTTGCAAGTAACGATATCAGAGTTTTGAAGGTGAAGTAACCCTTCAATGATTCAAATTTTATTAAGGCTGATTTTTCAAAAATCAGGACTGTATATGGAACCGGACACCTGTCTGAAAATCTCGATATCGTTCGGATTGTATGACGAGATCCGAGTTCTGATATATCACAGATGAAGCTCGTTAAAAACTGTGCCTTGCTAACAATCTAAGTTAGAAACAGATTTGTTTTGTGATCGAATGAGTGTTTACCGTTGTTGCATACATATTCAAACCTATCAAATTAATTTGACAATGAGTATTTTTTCAGGGCTCGCGAGAATCCAAATTTTTCAATAATTTTAACGGGTTCTCCAACACTGGGCCTGGATTTTCGAAGGTGTGCTGTATACANTCATATTTTTTCCAAAAAAACAAGACCAAAAAAATGTTCAGCTCATAAATTCTGCGATAAATTGGCCCGTATCCAAGGTATGGCTCGAACGAGTACTACATAAGTGACATATGAAAACTTTAGAAATAATACAAATCTGATGAATCAAAATCAGTTGAGCTGATATGGAATGAGGGAAAAAGAGAAGAAGAGCAAAATATCCAGACAGACGAAAACATAGACGGAAACGTTGTGGAGCTCAAGCAAGACGAAACGTGTCAGACTGAAACAAAGAAGAAAAAACCAACATCAGAAGAAAGAAAGAAAGCTCTAGTTCAAGATAGAGTCAGAAACTCAAAAAGGATGAAAAAATTTGATTGAAGGAACGAGGAGCACAAATTTTTGCGAACGACAGAAATCGAGACAAAGGAAGAAGAGCCGATTTGAATGAGAACTAACGAAATCTTAATCTTATGAGTATCAGGAAAATAGATGAAAGAAGAGGAGCAAACATGACCGGAGAAAGAAGAGGTGACTGCTTACAAACCATAAAAGCTAGGAGTATAGAAACAAGATCTTAGAAGAGTTGTTAACAGCTAACAAGATATTAATTGATGAATAACTTTTGAATTGGAAAATGTGGATAAATAATGTTTTTGTATGAGGAACGTCATTGCTGGAAATATTAAAAACTATAGTATTACCATGGGTTCAGATAGTAATAATGAATACATTGCGCATGAAATTGGTGGTCAATATCGATTAAAGCTTCAAGCGTGAAAATGCCTAAATGTGATAAAATCGATAATATTAAGACGAATTTATTAATGATTTACCTTTGCGTAGGTGAATGTCAAATACCTAAGCAGCGCTAGCTACAAATTATTTTAAAATTTATCAGAAACAGAGCATCATCTTAATACATCAAGACACTGATAATTGTCTTCAATTAAATCTGTTACGTTCAGCGTTCTTCCCTTTTTTAGCAAATTTTCACAATGTATCACTGAGAATTATTTCGGTAAGAAATAGCTTACCAATCAAATTGTGTTATAAATATTTCCTGTGCAGTTCCTTCCCTGGCAGCTAGAGGCGAACACGAGGTTGGAAGTTTGGTATGGCTCACTGGACACCGCACTTCTCCGTGTTTTGCCTCTTTGAGTGGCTGAGTCGGCTCTGGCGTTGTGCTTCTCCGAGTGGCTGAGTTGGCTGTGGCGTTTTGTTTCTATGACTGACTATGACAAGCTTGTTGTGGCTTGTTGCTTCTCAAACTGGCCGATTGGGTCAGCTGGCTATGGCTTCTTACCTATCTGACTGGCTCAGCTGGCTGTGCCTTGTTGTCTCTACGACTGACTCAGCTGGCTGTGCCTTGTTGCCTCTCCGACTGACTCAGCTGGCTGTTGTTTGTTGCCTCTCTGACTGGCTCAGTTAGCTGTGGCTTGTTGCCCCTCTGACTGGCTCAGCTGGCTGTGGCATCCTCTTCTATCAAGTGTGTTTACCGGTTTTTGTCGAGTATTTTGTGGGGCCTCAGAACTTTGATGAACGATTCATCAAGAGTTTCTTGAGTTTCTATACACCTGCTTGACTTCACGAACTCCTTCTAAGATTCATTATCACCTAATAGATTCATCATCATTAGATCAGTTCAAATATATTGCAGTGTCTATCCACACCTAACAATTATTTTGTTAAAAATAGATATATTTATAAGGACGTAATGGATTGCTTAACACTTAATGACTTCATTAATAATAAATAGATTTATCATCTCATTTCATAGCATAGAAATTCCTTTGGGTTTATTATTTGAAGGCCTATTGCTACAATTCATTATTTTATTATTTAAGGGCTCGTGGTGCACTGGTTAGCGTGATAGCCTCATAGTTGTTGGAAAGTTAGGGTTAGACTCCCGGCTCAGGCGCTGATTTTCACGTAACCACGGAGTAGTTTCCTTGGAAAATGTAGCTTAAACCACACATTCCCTACATCCCTCACGTGTCAGTAGTTGTAAAACATTGAAAAAACAGCGGTTAAACGTATTGGAATTAATATAGGTACCTTTCTATTATGACCTAAATACTTCTACTGACTCAACGCGGAAGAGCTGTTATCTTCGTCGCTCGGTGTAATCGACGATTTAGGTGCTGAATACTTTCCCAACTAAAATTTAGGTTTGTATTAAAGTAAGTAAGCAAGTACAAGTACATCTAAGTTACTCATGCTGGCCTTGTGACTCACCTTATATCAGATAAAGAAATAAACGAGTCAAATCTGCTGTAACTTGTGTCGAGGAAAATTTAATTTCAACTTACAATGTCAATGTTAAGGCTGTTCCTAAGACTTTCTAGGTCAACTGTAAAATCACCTTGCTCCATGTTCTGGAGCTGGCTTGAGGTCATGATATGAAGTTAGAGGCAGTATTTTAGTGAACTTTGTTGATATTGTTGAAATACCTATACCAATAGAGTTTATTTTCAATGACTTATTTTTGATTTAGCCAAGCATTGATTCTCTCTAGCAGAAACAGCCGTATTTACCTCTGAGCACCGTAATTTATTTTTTATGTATATTTTTAAGATCTTTATCACCAGAATGTATTGAATTTAATTTGCGTAGTCATTAATGTGTTTATCACGTTGTCTACAATGCAATTTGAATGCAATGCAAGTGAATGCTATTTTGCCAGTTCCAGGTATGCACATAGTAGATCTACTTAGTTGTAACACACTCAAATACGTTACACTAAAATGTAATTTAATTGTATCGAACTTTCTGAGTTGATGAAATCAATAAAACCTTTTCGCAATTAGAAGTAGAACAATATTCTATGGCAGGCAACATGTCAATGTCATTTGATCACATGCATGTAGATTTTGGTGAAACAAATTATTGGAATAATTTTTTCTGGTTTGGGGAAAAAACCGTGAATCGACCTTTTTAGAGCATTTACTTACATCATGGACATACGCTTGGGCAGTCACGGCGATGGGATAACAACGCCATGCATCAGGGTCACAGTCGCCGTTACAGGGAATGCTGGTACTAGTTTCTCTAAGTGTAAACATCATTTACATGGCACAAATGTGCATTAAGATCTACACTGACTGAGCTGCTGCAAATTTCCTCATTTTGTAGCATTGAGATTTTCTAATGAAACCGGCTCTTAATATACTTCATTTCTTTCAATACAAAATAATTGGGTGATGATATCTATCATATATAAAAAGAAACTTAGCGTTTAATGGGTTATAACCGGACAATTGCAGCTTACCAGTTAAATTTTAAAAAAATAGTTGAAAAATTAACTTCTGAGATACGGTAAGCAAATCAAAATTATGAATCGGGAAGAATCAGCATTGGAAAGGGATCTGCAAAAAAAGAATCAGTATCAGCATTGACAAAAATTTTTGAATAGCCACATCACTATTTATGACCATGAATTGGCTCGGATGTGCTCAATACATTTAGGTTGCTTAATTTAAGTCGGTCAGTTTCTGAGCTACATATAGTTGTATTTCAATTCAGAAATTATTTTATATAGAAAATAATTATATAACTACTATTATTTAATTACTAATAGAATTATTTTATATCTCTAATACTACTTTTTGGAGGGCTTGCACATGAAATTCTTGCAGTTTTACTTTTGTTGAAATTCATTTCCATTTTCCTTTGTTGAGAAACTTTTACGCAGAAGAACGGACAACAATCGAGTAGGAAAACCTGCTAATTTTAATGTTCCGACGAAAATAGTATATCTTTCGTTACCATGCATGTATAGCTTTCAAAATCACTCTATCTAGGGGACTAAAACGTCTCATGTATAAAAACTACCCACAAATTAACCTCAGGATAATTTTCCGCAATAATTTTACTGGTGGTAGTTTTGTCCTGTTTACTGACAGAATGACAGTGCCCCAGCGAAGTTGCTTCGTCTATAAGTATACAACGTACGCAATTTGCGCTACGTATTACGGAGAGACGCCTCGCCACTTTGCGACGTGCATAGCAGAGCACAGGGGAATTTCTGTACGTACTGTACCGGCAGGGCATCTGCAAGACCTCCAAAAAGTAGTATTGGAGATCATTCCCTAGAAGCTGACCTTCCATTTATGATGATAGTTTTAAAATTATAGGTTGTAGCAGAGGGCAGGACATTGGAAAAACCGTGAGGGCTTCATGGTGATGCTTTGAGACAATGGAGGTCTCAGCAGGAGACTCCGATAACATGTCCGCATCCACTCGAACTCCGGAGATAAGTCGTCCAGAAGCAGCGAGAGAGGGAGGGGGGGGGAATAGCCTGGCCGTTGCTCAGAACCCTCTCGACAATAGACAAAGCTTTGTTGTACGCTTCCATTGTGCAGTTTTTGTGTAATTTAGTACAAGGCTCACAAGTATACTTAGTCCTGCTTATACCAGATCTTAATAGGGCGTATGTCGGTAGCTTGGTACAGTATGGATGTACATGGGCGAGACAAGCAGCACATCGTAAGCATGGACCGTTTATAGCTGTTCTGTAAATGCCGCAGGATGTACTTCCCGGCGCTGATTCATGAAGCGCATACATTTTCTACTTAATTAGTTATGTTCGAGTTTATACACAAAAAATGTACACTAGTTTATGCATCTTGGGTTTATTGAGCAAATCGCGTTGTCAGAGTTTTTATTCAGTTGATGCGCTTGTTTGGCGGATACACTTTCACTTTTGGTAAGCACTTGTTGCTAGATGTATTTTTTCACAGTGAAAGCCTAGAGCTTTTTCCCTTCACTTCACGGTAAATACATACGCAAGTACTTTGTGTATATGCACACGAGATTTGTACACTTCATTCTTGACTTCGACCCGGGAGCGATACCTCAATCCCTCCAGCAACGGCAGGCAACGCGCAACCATTCCATGCACAGATGAGTTCCACACCAGATTCTCTATGCATAGAAACAGCGAGTGTAGAAGGATGAGGAAAAAAAACAAAAATGAGATAGCAAAGACATAAAAATTGAAAGCCTGCTGGGTATTAAAGTTTAAGTATCTATAATCTAGATAACCAGTCTGCCCTGATGGTCACTAGCCTACATACTTTGTATGGCGTCTTCCCCGTTCATTCACTGAAAATAATTTTTTATGGCCTCTCCTAATCAAAATTGCGCCATCAATTTTAATAGCCTAATCACCCATCTTTTACAAATATACCGACAAAAACTGTGTATATGATACACAGTTTTTTAAAATTCGTCTCCAGATTCCTTCAGCTTTGTGGTTTCGAGCCTGGGGTATGCCATCTTCCCCTGACCGTGAATGGGATCCGAGGGGATCCAAAAGAGTGCACTAAATATCGGTATTATTATCGGGTAGCAAGTCCTCGCTTCTTTCAGGTCTGAGTCTTTGGATCGCCATACATCTTAAACTGCTAACATTTCACGACTGCAAGCCAATTTAAAATTACAGAAAGATAACCTCACAAAAAGTTATCACAGAAAGATGAAAACCATAGCTCCTGTACAAGCTGTTGTCACCTGTTCTATATGACATAATTTGCTGCCTCTAATTACCTCAATGCACATCTGATAACAGTTTCCTGAATTGATTTTAAAACCTCCGCGGAAAGTGCTGTCATAGGTTATTTAGCGTGAGTTAATAACTGGTGCCTGAGAAGGAACACCCAATCGTTCTTATTACTCGTAACATCATTCACGGATTAATAAAATCGGAAGATCTACCTCTATTTTTGCATTTACATCCATGGATAAAAGAAGACACCCTTGTTCTACTTCGCACTTGAATAAGTGGGGTAAATAATGGATAGCCCGTCAGAGTTGAAGCAAGTATGGTTATTTTAAACCCATTCTCAGCCATTTAATGTTCACTACGGTATTCTTCAAGGATTAGTTCTTAATATTTTCTTCTAAAGCAGGGATTACCTAGGCTCAATTCAGTTTCAGGCTTTGCTGGGAGGGAAGGAGTCCATGGCATTTTGGTTTTACTAACAAAGAACTTAGAGACCAGTGTGACACAAGTGTTTACAACTTAGCTTTCAAAGTTTCAGTCCAGGCACTCCACCTCACAGAGACCTCCTGAGCCGCCCTCACGTGCTATGTAAATCTTTCGATATCACGTGACCGGTATCGAAAGAGAAAGGTACATCCCGCTGGTGGTACAGCAACTCATTGAGTTCGAGGCACTGACAAACTCGGAAGATGTAAATTTTATAAGTTATCGTTGTCACAAATTGTCATCAGCTTGACGTCTGTTTAGGGGCAGGAAATTTTCTCTCTAACCTTAAACGTTTGAGTTGGGAAATAAAATTCATGTAAGAAAGCTTTAGTTAGTGAACAGAGGAGGTAAATAATTGAACTTGAGTTAATCCTGACACAAATGTAACCTTCAGCTGCTGCGACACGTTGCTTAATGACGCGTTTACAATATCGTAAGAAATTTAAGCGGAGAAAATACGATACGAAGTGTCCCTAACGTGCTGAGGCCAAAAAAAAATGATGAATTAGATGAGCGTCCCATTTTGAAAAACGATTTTCCATATTGGGTTGCTTCAGTTCAAACGTTCACTAAGCGTTAATTGAATATCGTGAAATTTCATCTCGAAGTTTAATATGAACATTATTAACGTATTTGTCCCTTATATAGCTTTGCCATGTTTAAAAATGAACTTAATCAGCGTTATTCATTAAATATTTCGAGGGATATCAAAGCGTCTCGAGACATTATGGTCTCATTTTTTAAGTCTGGTACTAATCCACAATCGCTTCCAACCTGTAGGTTATAAGTTATCTCCCCCTTCTTCGCAGAAGAGAATATAGTTGGAGATATTTTAGGCGATCCCAGTAGTCCAACCCTTGGATCTCACGAATCTTCGCCGTGAAACTTCGTTTTACACTTTCCAGCTTCACGATGTTTTCTCTGGTGTGTGGATTCCACAATTGGCAACAGTACTCGGCCAGGGGTAGAACCAGTGTCCTGAATAGCGAAAGCATCGGTTTCGGCTCTCGTGTCCTGAAGACTCGCAATATCCAGCTAATTTGTCACCGTCATTTTTTGACGGTTAGGTTGATACTGTATGTCCTCGGAATCGTCCGTTGTCCTCAACGATAACACCCATGTCCATAAGGGAGTTTTTTCTATCTACAGTCCCCCTTCGGTTTTGCATGAGAACCTATCGTCTGGAAGCTTTCCATACCTCATCTCTTCGACTTTGATTTCGTTGAATTCCATGTTGTTTGACCTTACCAATTAGTAGGATTTGTAAAGGTCTTCTTGCAACTCGGCGCGGTTGTCGACACTTCTTTCTTCCTTGAACAGTCTCGTGTCATCAGCAAAAGAGGAATCCGACTAGTATTGAACTGATTCAACTCAGAATTTTATTTCCCCAACTCTCCCGCATTGGCGGACTGGCAGGACTCACACATAGGAACTCATTTTGACCGACTAAAACGAGCTGCTCCAGGTGGGCTATCGCAATATTTTAATAAAGATTAACTATTATATCCCAGTTTGCAGTTCGGGCAAACTCTATCTTCCAGCAAGTTCCCGTTCTCGGACCTATGACAATATATCTAGAATTTCGAGTCTAGCTTGATGCCCTGCGGTTTCTCCTAGACCTAGGCCTTCCACGGATCCTCCCAGACTGCCTACCGATTCCAAACTTGTTCACTCTACTATAGAACGTGGCGGTGTTGGCAAATCATCGAGAACGTTCCAACGCCTAAATCTAGAATTCAACTTTCCGCCCGTCCCGATGTATGCTCTGGGATTTCCTCGCTCGTTAGAGATGGATCATGTTACCACGTCTTGCATGGGGTTCGGCCTAAGAATGTAGTTCCCTCTGGTCGGCGCTTGCGGTCCCGTCTACGTCAGAGAATGTGCACTGCGTCTCACGCATACCTTCGCACGGCATTGGGTATAATTAGCTTAGAATACAGCCTGCTACGAACATGTCTACATATGTATATACAAAGAACGTCTAATTTTATACACTGATTCATCAGTCCAATTATTGAAAGTGAGCACACGGAGGAAAGGGTAAACATATTTATGATCACATTACTAGCTGGCGATTATTTAATACGGCGTGGAGTACGGTCGAGATGTGGCGTGGAGTTCTTCCTGAAAGCATTAATTGATAAGAACCATTTGATTGTCATCTATATCTTATATTTTTGATTTGAAGTATCAAGGTGCATCGAAATAGTTGACATAGCTGTCGTATGAATCAAGAATCACTCATAAAAAATCGACACCAATAACAAACTTACTGCATATCATTAACCAATAGCCACCGTTCGTTTCATTACACTCTCTTTGGTATAATTTCATAACGGTAAAAATTGAAAGTTAATTTCTGTCCTAATATCTACATGGTCAATTTTAGTGCAGAAAACGGCTTCTCCAGCGCACCTGCATAATAAATTGGGGATTTAGTCCTTGTTTAATCATACTGATTTCGTAACTGTTTTGATTTGGCTGAAAACTTTTATTTCTACGTATCATTTGAATGTGCCTTGATTTACTCTCCTTTGAACTATGAGCTCTCGACTCATACTGTCATGTGTATATCAAACTGTGCATAGAACAAATACGGTACAACTGAGCATTGGGTACACCTCCGACCCTCCGAGTCGGGTGGGCTCCAGCGTTCCAGTTCTCTAGAGCGCGGAGCTCCACCGAAGGCAGGTGGGAAATTTTTAATTTTAGAGTATTTTGGAAGCGTCGATGAAGATTGGTACCT
>VOMN01017319.1:0-19411 GCA_014899125.1 Orchestia grillus
GCAATACTCACAGCAGCCACAGCAATACTCACAGCAGCCGCAGTAATACTCAGAGCAGCCACAGCAATACTCACAGCAGTCTGTGGTAGGTTTAGTTTTCATGCCAAATTTTTGTTTCATTCTTCTCCGTCTACCTATCGAAGGACGCTGATGAGTCACGCAAGTGCACTTACGCACGAGATTCAAACTCGAGTGTCTTCTTTTCTGCTTCTATTTCGTCTCACTTCACTATTTTATTCCATTGATATGCTGTTGCTTAGGTCGTCGTCAACTGCTGCATTCGAGATTTTAAACTTTGGCCTCGTATCGATGCCAGTTACACATTCTCCATGTAGACAGAGTTCTGCTCTCAGGGTCGTTGAGGCGACGCGGTGGTCAAACTTCAAACTGAACCATAATATCATGGTTCAATTCTACAATTCTATTAGCCTTATTAGTATGTAATTGCACTGTAGAAAGAACTGAAGTATATAACTGTTAAGCAGCTGTAAGCTGTATATCTTAAGAAAGTAATAACCCATAATAGTGACATCCTGAGATAAAAACATCTCGTAATTGTAACATCCTGAGATAAAAACATCCCGTAATAGTAACATCCTGAGGTGAAAACATCTCATAATAATAACATCCTTAGATAAAAACATCTCGTAATAGTAACATCCTGAGATAAAAACATCCCGTAGTGGTAACATCCTGAAATAAAAACATCCCGTAGTAGTAACATCCGGAGATAAAAACATCTCGTAATGGTAACATCCTGAGATAGAAACATCCCATAATGGTAACACCCTGAGATAGAAACATCCCGTAATAGTAACATCCCGAGATAAAAACATCCCGTAATAGTAACACATCTGCATGTACTTCTTAGGAAACCTATTCTCCCTTGTGGTCACATATACACAGCTTGTATGTACTTAACTCAAGCACGAAAACGCACTCTCAATGCTCGAATGAATTGTAGGTACGAACCTATCTTTAGAAAAATGTAAACTAGGCTTAATTTAATTCTCCTCACTGGAGATTCTCAGTTTTTGAACTCTCCCTCACTGTACTCTATGAACTGAATTTTGTTCGAGTTGATGCAAATTTAGAATTGCAATGACGAAACAGGTGGTTGACGTAGCGTTTCAGGAGAAGCGCGTCGCCCAAAGTAAAGTGCTACGTTAAATTACAGTTTGACTGTGAACTCGAAAGCCTCAAACACCTGACCTCTTCGGTGTGAGAAAGTCGCAAGTTCGTAGCGGGAGTCTCGCAGCCGTATTCTCGTACTGAAGCACTCAGGGTCCCAGGGCCGACCGATCCTTCAGGGCGAAGGCGAGGGAGCTGTAACAGCTCACCTTCACATAAGATAAAGCTGCATTGTTCGTTGGAGGTGCCGCACGTCGTTGGATTCTGAAGAATACCATACGAATGTCTGCGAATTTCTTCGGAAGTCAAAAGGCTGTAACTGAAAGAACCAGATTTTTAGCACCCACAAAACTTAATTATGCCAGAACTTCCGAGAGGCAATGCTCACAGCAGCCGCAGCAACACTCGCAGCAGCCGCAGCAACACTCGCAGCAGCCGCAGCAACACTCGCAGCAGCCCCAGCAACACTCGCAGCAATACTCACAGCAGCCGATGAGACTGTGATGAGGTATACGAGAAGCGTATACCTCATCACAAATACGAAATGGACGCTCAACTTTAGGAGGCCCTTCACAATAAAGTCAGAAGTTCCCACCTTCAAATTAAGACGTGTATTCATCACCCATTTACTGAGAATATTTCGTAATCCTCAAATCATGCATCGAGGGTTTGAACTGCATGGGTGTGCGCTGGAAACTTTACCCTTCAGTTCATAGCGCTCTTACAATTGGCCACGATTGCGGTGACACCTCAAAATTTTTAACATTATTTAATAATACCAGTCTCCTAAGTCCATTACTTGTATTACAAACTTTCATACAAGGAAAAGAAGGAGGGGGCTCCTTACCGTTATTTCCTAATAACTTCAGTAAAGTAATTATTTCTACTGATCGTTTTGTCTGGTTTGATCCTCGGTTGCACCGCTTCATGAAACATTGAGCACTTAGTCTACTCTTCATCTTCGATATAGCTGTTCCTTCATCGCTGTTTTTAAGGACTTTTTCTGTGTGTCTGCTACTACTTATTTTCCCGACTCAACATTAATTTTTACTCCTTCCTCATTTTTAGGAAGTAGATTGAATTGCCTTCCTTTCATTTCGTTCACTCCGTTTCACAAAACTGTAGAGTGGAACTTTCCTTCTCTTAAATTGTTAATCTTTCTCATTTAGATGCAAATTATCGACCTACCGACCGTTCTCCACTCTTTTTCATCACCTTTTCATCTCAGTGTAAATTACCGACCTGCAATTCGTTTCTCGAGTGTTACTCGTCTGAAAACAGATCAGCGCATCCTGCTCAGCTTTCTTGCTCCCCCGGCCGGATCTGGATGCAGAGTGCAATTTGCATCCAAGTAAGAGGCTCGGCCGAGATAATAGAACACTTGGAGGGTAGTTGAGCCGCAGCCAGCCCGGTTATCACAATACTCCCTACCTCGAGTCGCTCTACTTTGCATGCACGCCCACCCGCTGCATAATGAATTCCACCTCTTACTTTATCAAAACTCGCTTCTTGATCTTCCCCAAATATTGCATTCAGGAATTTCCCCCGACTTGAATTTCAAGTGACCTCCTAATTAAAAAAACACTGGAGGACTTTGTTGTTGGGAGCGTAGTGAGTCGTTGGTTCAGCGTGCAAGACTTCAATCCTTTAAATTAAATCATTCGGCATTCCAAAATAGACTGCAGTGCAGTGCTTCTCAACCCTGAACCACGAATGAGATGGCTTTTGCAGTTCGTGGACTACTCATGCTTTGCTACTTTACAGTAGGTATATCTTGTCAAGCGATAAGATACTTCTTTAGACCTCTTCGTACTGCTGTTTTTGAGGTAGTTTCTGTAAAATTGGGGATGTGGCATTTCCGTCTTCCGTGTGCATTAATGTTACAGTGGAAATTAGAAATTTATTGTGATATTGTTGGAAACTGTAATACTCATCTTGATAATGTTGCCAAAAATTTCTTCATTTTCCACATTATACTTGAGTCATAGCCTGAGGGCATTTCCCAGCCCTACAGTTAACTTGTCAATGAAGACGGAGACCATCACTTTGTTTCAGTCGGTGGTGGCCCCTGACGAGCAGTCTGCTCCATTGTCGGACAATATCAGAGCCAATTATCACTGCTGCCGCTGCAAAGATTCTTTGACAATCCCAATTGATCTGGGATCGATGAAACAGGTCCCGGCTTTTGTGCAATCCACGCTTCGTTAGACCGCCTCGCTGATACGCCAACTGCCACGGCTCCGGGGAAGCCCTCAAGCTGTGGCGAGCTGCTTCATCACAGCGGTCCAGAGCTACGGAGGCACGGTACTTGACTAGGCCGTGGGCGACGTAGTCACTTGTTTTCGGCTAAAGCAGTTATTCCTTGTACAGTTTCTCGTAGAAAGTGAAAATAGTAAGAATTACATATATTTCAACCTGATGGTGGACTAAAATTGAACGTATGTTATTTGATCCGTAATTTTAGTCCTGAGCTCTACTTAAGTGTCCAGTTGTGTGCAAGAAATGAGGCTATGAAATGCATTAGATGTTCCTGAGAGTCCTCAACGGCTCTCAAAAATTCATAATGAGTGAGGAATTACCGGAATAATTGCCCACTCCACTTTCTCCTATTACGTCGTCTGACAGTTCTCTTCCAGATGCATGTAAGTGAACTTGAGATCTTATTTCGTCATCTAAACCTACTTCTCTAATTTTCTGTCAAACTATTATTTTTTTCCCGTGGCCACTCAGTGACTTAATCTTACACATTCGAAATTTCCAGTCAACTAATTTTAGAACAACTCATGTTTTCAGAAGTTTCAAACACGTGTAGTTACTTTGAAAAAATGTTTATGAATCTTCGAAAAATCTGAAAAATTTTCCTTAGAAATCCGAGTTAAACTTGAATTAATATTCAACTGAAAATGACTGTTGTATGGTTGCTTCGTATGTCAATGTTTGAAAAATTTCATGAAGTCATTGTTTTGCTTAGTGCAATGCACTTATACGACTATTTTAGGTCTGAGAAGGTAATTCTTTCTGCCTGTCGACTGATCACGTTTTTTGAAGTGAATTACGACGCTTTGAGCAAATGTTCGGCGTGGGGAGTTATGCAGAAATAAACTGTTACTGGCGCGCCAAGTCATTCACTCGTTCAGCATAAAACCCTATTAACCAACTGAACGCCAAAGCAAATCAGGATTAAACTTCCCTCTATTTTAAATGTTTTTGAACTTCACTCTGTTATAAGTATTTTTAAATTTGATATTGCTTGCAAATGATTACACTGCAACCAGAGGACGTACGCGATAACGAGTTCGAACTCAATCTCTGTATGACACAATAGAAGGCACGTGGACGATAGTTCCAGTGTGCACGAGTAAATAACGAGCCCGCGTGTTGCTTCAGCTGCTCAGTACGAGTGCTCCAAAGCCACCTTTGCTCCAGGAAGAATGAGAGCAAGTTTTGAGTGAAATTTAAAACTTCTTTCCGCACAGCAGAAAAATGGCGCCATGACTGTCATGTGTTCCGGTCTGAGTGGAGGAGAATGAAAGCTAATAACAGTTGTGTGGTCTAACTTTTGCAATGAGGACCTGCCCCTGAGTAACTTTGTGCTGCAGTTGTCGCAACCTCCCGCTTGCTGTTCTACTTCTGCAAGTCAGTCTTATTAGTGAGCAACCGCCGCCAATTTACCACCAAGTTCCCCTTCTGACTCAACGACTGGCAAAACTCTGACAAATGCTCTCGTGGTACTAAGGTGAACTGAGTATGCTGGATAGTTAGGTTTCCTGCAGCCATTCTCCCATCTTCATCGAAAGCCGAGATGTTGTTTTTCCGTGTGAATGAACTTTCTTAGTAGGGTGTAAGTTAAATCGCGCCGGTGATGCATTGTCTCTTCAATAAATTTGAAAACCTACAATATTTCGGCCTAAGCAGACAGTCATCCATTATTAACGTGCTGTTCAAGTTGAGATGCGAAGCTCGCTGTGTACCCAACTAGTGTACTTGTGCGCTAGTGGGTCTTATAGATTTGTAGACCATTATTTTATTGAAATGTAAGTGGTACAAAGCCAGCACCTTACTCCATAAAAAATTTTGCTTTTGGTCATTTTCTTATCAACATGCTTGACAAATGACTGACAAAAATTTCATCATCACAACCAAACTTTTTCGCAAATGGCACTTAAGTAATGAAATATATGTGTACTACCCACATAAAAATATTCTACTTCGTCATTTAGGTAAATTTCTGAACACTTGACTAAGAACTCTCAATAATGAAAATTTCGAATCATATTAGAATAACTTTTTGTTTTTCTAGAATTGTAAAGTTCCTGTCCGCATTGAACGAGCCTATATCGATCAATGTATTCATGAAGGCAAAGTTTGCAATACGGATCGAGACTCGTCTGTTTCTTCTGTAAAATGAGCGCCATAAAATGACTGCAGTATCGCCCCCTGGATCAAGGGCACTTGAAATGGGGGGAAAAGGGACTTTTTCTCTTCCTCCACTTCCTAGAATTCTGGTAATGCTGAGAGCCTCCGATCGCAGAAATTACCCTACCTTTTATTTTTCTAGGCAGGAGTGTGGGAAATCATTGGTTATCTCTCGTTATCGAGAGGCCTCTCTTGACCACAGCAAAATATAGAAAGTGGCGCCCGAGACAGGCAGTCGTCAGAGCACGTCATATTATATTGGCAGACCTAGCAGCGGTCGAGAATTGCCCCACGGGTTCCTCGTAGTATTTACTTCACCCTGTGCGTCATGATTCTGTTGTCTTCCATGAGTGTTCCGGGCAACAGCCCTCGATACGTCGAGCAATCGGAAGTCATATGCGATCAGCATTTGTGCAAAACTGCCCGTGATATTGCCCAAATACCGTTATTGTTCATGCGATAAATTTGTCATTGTTGAATCAAGAAGGAAGCAAACATGTTTTTAATCGCATCCCTTGCGATAGACTTAATGCTCCCCTCGTTCCATTACGACGTTTACCTTAAGACAATTTCGATTACTGCAATCTCTTGGGTAAATTTTAAGTGCCCCCTATTAAAGATTGAACTTCAGGCCTACAAAGCAAACGTAGACAAGCGATACAATTTTCCAGAGCTATTTCAAGGTTATTATCTGGAACCCAAAGAGCAATAAATCTTAATCCTAACAGCCTGGGAGGCTCCTTAGAAATCCCAGGGGATGGCAATCATCTTAAAGGCTGTCTTCAAATTGCAGCTTTATGTAGGGACGGTGCCGGGGGCCCTTACCTGGCTGGGGGGCGGCAAACGTGCCTAGCGATGAATTATCTTTGGGCGGCCTTATTTCATTGAGAGACTTTGAGCACGCTTTAAATCCTTATTTCCTCTGTGATTTATTGCCCCGATTCAGGGACGACTGAGTCGCTCTTGTCCTGTTGTTTTACTTAGCCTTCAACTGACCGTCCAATGTCGAGGTGTTGTACGGATATGGTACGTTAAGCTCGAATAAAATTTATACTTCAGTAATGCACTTTCAAACATGCTTCATATTTTGAAATGTTTGGTTACCTTGTCGAATTTTTCTTGCGAATTTTTTCGTCGATTAATACTCAGAAATTGAATACGATTTGCTGAAAAATAAGTATTTGGAAAGTTTTACATGATTTTCGAAATAAGCATTGAAGCAAGGTGAAAATAATTATTATAACTATATACTCCTATAGCAATCATTTCTTTTATTAACTAAGAAAGGTTCTGGATCCAGAGTATGCTAAATTAATTTGTTTTCTATGCAGTATTTTTGCCTTTTAATTTCCGTTTTCATCATTTTAGCTCATCATTTTGGTTCATTTGGTTTAATTACTGTTATCAACTCGCTAACAGTGGCATAACGTTTAACTTTAGGTTAAATTCTCGTAATTATGATTAGATTTTAACAGTCAGTCAAACTCACAACGTAACTTTTTGCTTAGTTTTATAAAACTCGTTGATGCCCTGTTTTTGTGGGTCCCGTGGCGTACTGCTAGCGGGATTGGTCTCGTAACAGAGTGGACCTGGGTTTAAATCTCGGCTCAGTCAAGGCATTTTCACGCAAGCTCGGAGTACTTCCCTTGGAAAAACAAGTTTAAACCACACATTCCTCACATCCCTTACCACGCCAGTAGCTGTAAGGCATTGAAAGCCCAACGGTAAAACTTGTTGAAATTAATAAAGGTTTTTTATTCACAACTGGCAAGTGCACGTAAATTAATTAGAACTCGTGCAACAAAACAAACACTTCTTTACCTTTCTATCAGCATCACAGGTCGAAGTCTTTTCGGAATGTACTCGCTCGGATATGAAAAGTCTGTTACTTACAGGTTGTGAATTCAAAATTTTTGGTTCCCTCTGTGGCTGACGCACGCACCTTTACCTCACTCTAGGGCCTCTGAGTGGCTGCCGCGGATCGCGGTCGCCTCCTATTTGCTTCGAATTTCAGTCGGGCGTATCCAGTTGCTCGCCGAGTCGCTTCTTCCATTTGACGAACCGTCAGTGCTGTGTCCTGAGTGTTCTGCCAGTCCGGCAAAAATATCTGGACCCTTGAAACCACGCAGCTTGCAACTTTTACTCTTAACTTGCGGACTGTAAATGAATTCTGTAGTTCTCTCCTGGGCGTGGGCAACCTGGAGTGGGAAATTCATTTTACCTTTCACTGTAGGTGGAAACAAAACTGACGCTCAAATTTTGCTCAGTAGTTTCGAGGGCTTCTTTAGTTTTGAGATTGCAGTCAGAAATTCGAATAGAATCCTCTGAATAACCGTGAGCCCTAAGTAAATTCCTCACGGTACCGCTTTTGCAGTCTAGACGAAATCAACTGTGAATAAAAGATTTATTTCTTTGATACGAATAAGTTTTCATGTATTTAAACAGTTTTTCACGTGCTTTCTAATCAGCTTCATTGAAAGATAATTATAGGCGAGTCAGATTGCATATTATTACCAACCCTGTTGGCTAGGTGAAAACTGGAATTTGTTACATGCATTACGGGAAATACCAAGGTTTATTACCTTATGTACATAATACGGATGGGCAACGTTTATCCGTCCTGAGGCTATTTAATGAGTTCCAGTAAAAAGAGACGTTGAAAAAATTGATGAAAAGTCAATTGAGTTCTATGAACATTAAGTTCCGAAGAAATAGAAAACCTAATTTAGAATTTTGATAACGTTTTTCTGTTTTATTAAGAACATCAAAAAAAAATCCTAGGTGATGAAAATGTAGAAATTGAGAGCCATGGCACAACTCAAAATTTGATACAAAAATTGCCACAAGTAACAATTTTCTGAGGCCTAAGCTTCAATCGGAATGACTAATGAAAAACGAATCCCTTCTCTAGTCGTAACGTTATCTCCCTATGAAAGCAAACGTGAAACTTTTGATTGAACGTAGACCATTTCGTAGGCCATATCGTCTGTATCGGCTGCAAAATGAAACTATTTCAGTAACATCTGAGTCTTGAGTGAACTTAATGTTAGAGAATCCTTATTGAACCTTATTAAAAATACTTCAATACGCGGAACATGAATTATCAGTGAAAGTCACCTGTGTGTCATAGCTATCAGGTTTGACTGAGCCTAAAAAGATAATCAATCACGCAAACGTGTTTTTATTTATTTTCATAAATATATGTTATAAAATAGTTGTACTGATACAGAGTCCCATATACAGAATGTGGGACTCAGTATTGGGACAGAGGTAGTCCCAAATGTGCTGTCAACTATTTTATGAACAATTATGAAATTAAAATTGAAGTTCTGAGTGGGTCCCGTAAAAGGTAAGATGAAAGTCCAAAACTAAAGCGCTTGATCCTTTAAATGATAACTAGTATTTAGACACGTGAACTGAACAACTAGGACCGACATATAATCATTGTTACATTAATGTGATGTTAGGATTTTTCGCCAGGTCTTGAAGAAAATGCGCAAGAATTTAACGCATTCATGTAAGAACAAGAAATGAATAAAACATTTTTCGATGTTCAAAAGTCTTCTCACCGAAACTTGTTATGTAACCATTAATTCCTCTTCAATATTAGTGTTAAGATATTCGTTTCCCTACTTACTTCAAACAGATAAAGTTGCTTATCCGTGATTTGCACATTAGATGATATATTTTACTCTTTCTCGTGATGTATAAGCCAAATTTTAATTTTCCTTGCGTTCACTTGACTAAGTAATTCGTTGTTTAAAGAGTCGGAGAAGCAGCTCGCTAATTCCTTTTAGTTCCAATCAAATTCTCGAGTTGGCGTGCCGTGAAAAGAGCTTCTGCCTATGCCTCAGTGAGCCAAAAGGAATCCAAGTTAGCAAAGCATGAAGCCAGATTTCCCTGGGGAAGGCTATCAGGGAACCGAACTTTGTGGAAAATTACACTGCAGTCCAAGTGAGGAAGTGAGATTCTAGCCAGTGAGCGTGACCTGTGGTCTGGATTTCCTTGATGCTCCACTTGAGCAGCCGCTGTTTGTACTTCTGCTCTTCTTGTGCCCCGCTGTCTGTACTTCTGCTCCTCTTGTGCCCCGCTGTTTATACTTCTGCTTCTCTTGTGCCCCGCTGTTTATACTTCTGCTCCTCTTGTGCCCCGCTGTTTATACTTCTACTCCTCTTGTGCCCCGCTGTTTATACTTCTGCTCTTCTTGTGCCCCGATATCTGAGCTTGCTCTCGATTTCTAAGCATTTTATGATCCTTGTGCAGTTTTTCTCTAAAAAGTAGTAAGCAATTGCATTTTTCCAATTTTGCTCTTTGATGCATGACTGCGATATATATTCGTTAGCCGTTCCACGTTCCTCTATTTGTCCCTCACTGCGCTGTCGTCTAACGAAACAACGAAATTTTCTGTTGAAAAATTTCTCTGTGGATGTTGTTGAAAAATATATTGATATTTACGCCAAATAATTCGTTCTCAAACCAGAAGTTACAGCTGAGCCCCAAGTTTGTTTTGGTGAAATTACATTGTCTACACTCTCCTGAGCGTTTGAAATAATTAAACGCTACATTACAATGACCTAAGAAACGTGTAATGATGGAACTCCATAGATTGTCCCGTCCAAGGCAACCATACGCTGCAGCAGCTCGACCCTACCCCGAGTAAGGCTGTGTCAAATATTGAGCAGGTATTATTTCTAGGTGTAGCGTAAACTTAGTGAGACTGTTTCGACGCAACCTCATCATCAAAGCCGGAATGTTTACCTAAATGCCAAAAAATACGACATCGGATTATGCGTCATCGCCAGTTTAAATAACCCCATTCTATAAACAACTGCATAGCAGGATCGTGAGCGTTAATTCTATGAGCGTGGACTTGAAAAACGATAACCTCAATCGCAGCTGCTAAAATGGGTGCTCCGCCAAATTTGGCGCAACGCAATATTTGGAACAACACGTGGCTGACAACAGGCTTTGTTTGTCGGGTCACTAGAAGAAAACCTCGATGATTTCTGTCAGATTCTTGGAGACTTGACGTTGTGTCTCGTTAGGCTCCAATGCAGAGGGTCATCAGGAGCGGCTGAAGGGCCCTCGCCCAGCATTGGAGAGCTCACCTTCCTTCTAACGCGTCACGCTTCAAGGAACAATATAAAGTCCTCGAGCTAACGGTCGCCCCAGGTTTCCCTGGGTCTAGGAGCTCCCAGCTCCGTAATTTATTTACGAATTATCTTTTTACATTCCTTGAAGTACATCGGTACTGAGGCACTGGACGGTTTCGATGTTATGTCGTTCACAATCTTGATGTACGCAGTTTATTTCTTCTTTCAGGCTTAATTTCATTGGAATTTGATGAGCTCTACGTATTATAGCTATTTTAAATTTACGGCCACGCTTGAAGTAGGCAAAGCTAGTCGCAGTACTTTTTATCATTTACTCATACGAAGATAAGCACTCACCAATTTTAGTCTGCTGTCTTATTTGAAAAAGGAAAACCCAGGTGTCACATTACTAAAGCTTTACTAAACATTTTCTCAAAATAATTAAGTAGTGTACTTCAACTCGATTTTTAATAATTTCGTCTTTGTATGTAGGTAATCTTACGTAATACTTATAAGTCTATTCTACACCAGCAAAAGTTTGGTAAAATTAAAGATGTTCTCAATTCCCGTAGATTAGTTTGATGTTGAGAGGGTGAAGGACTCTACCAGCAATAAGCTCAGCTTTTAAAACGACCAACTCCGTAATGAGTAGATATACAGTAATGGTCTCCTGACTTGTCTGCCGCAGTTCGAGAATTGGAAATAAAGCTCGGTGTTACGAACGACTCCTATATAAAGAGCTATATAAATTAAATAATTTTCGAAATTAAATGCAACTTTGGTACAAAAAGCCAAGCGTTGTAAGAAAGTTTGTATTTTACCGTATTTTTCGGCTGAGCTACCACAAAATGTTCCTTTACGAGCGCTTGAACTTAAAACCTTCATTTTTGAGTGCGTAGCACTCAGCCCTGTTCACCTCAATTTCATCACACTCGCGTGCCCATTCGGTTAACAAGAAACAGCTATTTTTGCCCCTTACTATCCATGGTATATAATTCTATTCTACCTTACTGGCGAAAATTGAGTTGTCATCAGTTCACTACCCACAAAAAAGTTGAACTTGGATTTCGAGTATTATGGTGGTTGTCACATTTTAATGCCAGTAGCACACAGATTCGAAATTCTTGGTAAAATTATGTAATGATTCGACGTCAAATTTTCATTGATTTCAGAGTTGGCTTACTAGTTTTAAAAGCAAGAGTAGAGTGAATATACCTTAGAATCATACCTAGTGCTTTTTTATTTTTATATTTTTGCAAAATAGCTTTTTGACAAAGGCAAAAAACGCACTAGAAGCCTCTTATACAGGGTGTTGGAAAACCAATGGTAGAAATCTTCATATTATATTTAAAAACTCAAAAGAACGATTTTTACAAGGATAAGTAAAAATCCACTCGTGCATTGTTTTCGAAATATCGAATCTCAAACAAGAGTAGGGATCTAACTTTGGTCTGGGCTGTCCCCAGAGCTGCAGGTGATGGAAGCTCATTAGATTACGTGTGCTTAATTGCTGAATTGGAATTACGATAACTGTTCAAATGTTCGCTCGCTACGTCAATACAGGTGCGCCCACTGGAGCGATTTCCGGACACGATAAAACCGACACTCGGGGACCATCCGCAGCGTCGACAGTCCTTGAAATACGATCCATTTCTGTCTCCACTGGTGTTCCGAAGATTAGGCTCTTTATGTTGCTCACGAGGTAAAAGTCCGAGGGTGTCAAATCTGGAGACCTCGCTGGCCATGGTGCTGACCTTGTCTATCCGTCTTTTGGGAACACTACGGTCTAAATACTACGGCACATTCCTTGAGCGATGCGCTGGTGCTATGGCCTTTACGTTTCAATACTTCAGAAACGATTAATATCTGGATTTTTACATATTTATGAAAATGCCATTCTCTATTATATATACAGTCAATATATTTTTCACTATTTTTCGAGAACTCTGTAAATTGTTCAGAAATTTAATTTCCCCGAAACAAGTATGAAGAAAAAAAATCTTGCATCTATGACCCGCCAATACTTCAACAGAAAAACGTGTTGACTGATGAACTGCTCAGCTATCATTGGTAGCCAAGCGAGTGCTCTGTCATGGGCAGAAATGTGGAGTAGGATGAAATCTGCTTCAGTGTTTACGAAAATAATTTATAATTTGGGAGGCACCAAAGAACCTGAAAGAATTTTTGAAGCTTCCTTATAATGAGGAAGTCTTTCACCGGATGAACTTGATAAAGTCTACTCCGATGTGAAATGTTTAGAACGAAATGTTTAGCCTATAGAAACGTTTTGCGAAATCCTCTCTTTACACAATTCATTCATTCACGATTCGCATAAAATCAGCTTACGCTAACGGATCAACCTCTCACCCTCCGCCTTGTCAGTCGGTCGTCAGAAAAAACTGTCCACTCAAGACGAGAGCTGGAAATGTTAGGACTTCTAAGGGGCTCTAAAAGAAGTTCATAATAATTAGTGGCACTTCCTTGAAAAGTTTTGTCCTCCTTGTCCTCTTTGATGCGTTTAAGACTCTGCCTCTTTAAAGAAAAACCGGAACATTCTCGCACCGATCATCTTTTCTAGTGATCGTTTTCTTACAAATGCGCTTTGGTGAATAATCACTGAACCTTAACGAAAAAATGTTTCTCATATCCTGTGAGAAATGTTTTATTTTACTTGATACCTTCATACAAATTTTTACTTTCATCTTGTGTATATTTTATAAGAGCCAGCCTCATAAGGTCAATTCTCTAACTAACGTTGCGTCTTGAACCACTGAAAATTTTACTGTCCATCATCTACGTATCGTTCATTTTCGTGAACAGACGAACAAGCTCAGCCTCTCCATTACCTCTCATTTCTCGGACGATATTGCGACGCGTCTGGAACAATGATAAATTGCGCACAGTTCACTAATCAATTATTTCTATAGCATTTAATCCATTGAGGGTGCGTGATACAGCCATAACACTGAAAGAGGGGACCGGAAATTGGGGGCAGAAAGATATTTCTACGATTGAGTCTTTGAAGGATACCAGGATACTTCGGGGTGCCTTACAAGGTAGACTTTGAATTATATAACAGTGGTTATAGTGCAATTGTTAACCCTAACTCAACGGACCTTTTTGACAGCTTCTCAAAATACTGGTCATTCTCAAGTCCTCGTTATTTCCTAGGGTAAAAAGCTTCTCTTACACGAGAGAAAGATTTTCAGTTGTTTTATAATCAGGCTTGTCCTTTGACAACTATGTGTACTAAATTGTGCTAATTTGACAACAGTTCATAATGTATTTTCATTCATCTAACCAATCCCGAAGTATGTTATTACTGTGCATCAAACCTATTCGGAGGTCAAGTTTAAACGGTACAACTCTACAATTTTCATTACTTAGCTCACATCGATTTATCGAACAGTTACCATCGAGGTTCGAGGGCGCACGATCTCATCGGCCTCTAAAATTCCGTCACATTTTGTGAGCTCAGCTGACCGTCGTCTCGCCCAGTTAAATGAAACAAAGAAAAAAGTTAATTTAATATTGCATAAAAACGTTGGTTAACGACAATCAGATAAGTAGAGTCTGTACACTAAAGGGGAACTTTAATCGAAAAATATTATGGTAAATTTGCAGTGTTTGGGCCAGTCAAGTTTGTGAAATATTCCAGGGTTCATGCCAATTTTCAAATATTCCCACTTGAAGGGTAAAAGAATGCCGTATGCAAATTGGCAATTTATAGAATATGGCAATTTACAGAATAATTTCCAACTTTTTGCAATGCTTTTTTGCGAAGTTGAATACAGTCTCAGCATCAAGAAACACGCCAAAATTAAAACTGTCATGGTTCCATCGTCCTCTACAAATCCACAACTGATAAATTAACACAGCTACTTAATGAATGCAAGAGTGTATCTTATTCTATTTTTCGGTGGGGGCCTCCGCGATGATGCGCTCGTGATGAGCTATTGATGCGACCGAAAAATTTTCCCGCCTTTGCCGAGTCCCATAATTTTGCTCCTCAATGAACTGCCCTTTTGCAAACGTCGCCTTGATTTATTGAGACTTCGTCAGACTGCTGTTAAATGCTATGCAATAATGCGCTCTTTTTTTCAAATGCATTTGTGTACTATTTGGGATTAAAATTTCATATTTGATCAGGGTAAGTCTGAGTGATAAAACGCGTATTCTTTGGTGAGTGAACTCTCCTAGAGACACGTATGCATTTTGTAACTGATGATTTTGAGTTAATTTTGCAAGCTTTGTGTCTCGTACGCACTATTCGTGCGTCAAAAAATGAAATTGTTATCTTGTGTCTGTTATGTTTTCCATTGGGACTAAAATTCGTTCATTCGTAGTGCAAAGACTAAATAAACTACTTCAACAGTACTTCTGCAAGTTTCCATGTAGTAATCATTAAGTTTTTCAATTCCAAGTGAAATCTTCTCTCCATGTGAAAAGTTCGACAGAGCTTCCACAGAGGATGGTCAGAGTTTGGCTGAGTTTCGCTGCGAAAATATCCTGTTTTGTTTGTAAAGTGAAGCCGAGTCCATCATCGGCGGTGGTGCCATCGGAGCCTCTTCTAAAGCGTCAGGTGTCGCTTATCCGTCTGTCAAAATACGCCCTGGAAATTAAATGCAAACATTGAGTTCGCCGCCGTGCAGAGCGTCCGTCCATCCTGCCTATCGAAATTGTGCCGAGAAATGACCAGCCCAGATGACCTCAGACGAGAGAAAGTGCTTCTCCGAGTCCCGAAGACGCGTCAGACACGAGAACACTTTCTTGCAACTGCACGTGAGCGTCTGGCTGCTAGGCACGCACTGGGAGTCACCAAGATACTTCAAAAATGGATCATTCGGAAGCCCCTCTAGAATAAAATGATTCCAACCGAAACTGACTAGCGCAGCATTAAGAGATGTTTCAAGTTGACTTTGACATTCACTAAGTACAGTGCTGATTTTTAGTTGTCCGGTTATTTTGAGCGACCAACTGCATTCGTAAATACTTTGCTTTGTAATTTATTGAGTAGAACGGAAGCTTTCTGCCGTCGTGCATGCGTGTGTGGGTTGTAACTCAGACACTAGTGACCTTAGGCATACGTACGTATGTCTGATTATCTACTCCTTACAACGATGATTTTTTCCACGAAAACGTGCTCAATAATACACTCCACTAACTATGTAGTACTTTCATTTGAAGGTGTTGTGCGAGGTCGCATGTCCATTACATTGCTAACGTTATGTTGAATAATCTGAACAGAATCGTATTCAAATTTACTGCATCTAATGCCTCTCATCCCGTTGGCCATTGCTCACCGAACACTAATAGAAACCAGTCCACCAATGTTTTTAACCCTTTACGAGAAAACTATTTTGTCTATAAAGCTACATTTACTTTCGTACGAAAAACTAGCCGCAAGCTTATGTGTACATTTTTAATGGTGTATCCTCTCACATTAGTCCGTATTGTTTATTAGTCAAATGTGCCTCCGTCATTTACCTCACAATAATGACCCTTCTTTTTCTTGGAAATACGTCACATACTGCGGGGTGCGAGCCTCGTAGCAAATTATTTTCCTGTTTACTCAGAAACGAGCAATGTTCCCTCGAAATGCTCGGCGATACTACATCAGGTCCATCGAGGAAAGGATCATCAGCACTTCATCATTCCTCCATTTTTATATATATTTTCATCCACTTGGCGTTTTTAATTCATCTTAGTGCTTCGTACGTCCATGTGATTGGGTGGTGTAAGATGTACGTCCATGTGATTGGTTGGTGTAAGATGTACGTCCATATGATTGGGTGGTATGAGATGTTCGTCCATGTGATTGGTTGGTGTAAGATGTACGTCCATGTGATTGGGTGGTATGAGATGTTCGTCCATGTGATTGGGTGGTGTAAGATGTACGTCCATGTGATTGGGTGGTGTAAGATGTACGTTAATGGAAGTCATGGCTGGCACGAAGGGTTTTCATTTTCTACTGAGACTTCATTGCTATCAGCAAAGCAACAATAGTTGATTGCTTAAGTGAGCGAATCCATTATCTTCGATCGTATAATATAACACACATTCAGTTATCGATGAGTTGTGGTTGTTGAACAAAAAATGCATTTAAAAATTTGATGTGATTACTCAATTATAGTTCCATTTATAGATGACGTGCTTGAGCATTTCTTGCTTAAGAAGATACACGGATTTGTTTACTGTACAATTTCCAGTAGCAGCAAGTCCCAACGCTGTTCAGAAGTCATCACCAGGACCTGTGGCTGACCACCACAGCAGAGCGGTGCAGTGCAGTGCTCCCACACCTTGGCCTACGCAGCCGAGCCGCTCTACTCCCGCGTTCGAATCTTCTGAGTTTCATGAATATCGCGTGTTATTCTGGATAATTCTTCGAGCAAGCACACGAAATGATCAGGTGCACTAAATATCGACCGCTTTCTCCCATGCCCACCGGTTCGTGTTTCATTCCGCTCGCGAACTTAATTGAATTATTGACGATTTTACGACGGTCTACTCGGAGAGCTCCTCAGGACTCGTCATTCGCGAGCTCCATGAAATGGTTCCGGCAATTTCGAAATTTCTCTGCCTCAGTTATTAAAAGGGTAGTTTCTAGTGTTTTTTGTAGCGTTCTAATATCCAAAGCAGTTCTGACAAGCCAATGCTAGCCAAAATACTGCTAATTCCACCGGGTGGCTTTCAATGATGGGACGAAAAAGAATCTTCATCAACTCCTATTATGTCGGAACGGATTTTTAAAAACTAAGAATTTATGAAATTCTGAGACAATCAGTTTTATTTTATATCATTTATCCTTAGAGAATACCTGAAGCGAGGAGTTTACCATCATAAGCCGACAGCTCTGTACAACACGAGGCATCTACCGAGGCAGAAATCCCGCCAATTGGGCCAGAACTCCCTAGTGCCGAAACGAACCACCTCCGCACGTGAAGAACATCGTCTTCAAAAAGAAATAAAAAAATCTTGTACATCTCAGGATTCTGTTGCTGTTGAATTTTTCAAAAAAATTTTAGATTATTCCAAAAATTAATGTAGAGTGTTTGGTCCTGTCGTGAAAAATCATTCTTTACTTCACAAGTGTGAAACCTGAGCGATCATAAGAAAAATATTCCCAAAAATACTGAAAAATTTACTCTTCGTTCTTCCCAGGATTTCTTGCCTAATTATGGGCATGAAATGACCCTGATGGTCCCGTAACCGAATTTATTGAGGACATGTTTTTATATCAGAGCGTCATTCCCTTCCTCAATATTTTTAATGCTTCTGAGGGGATTTTCATGAGCGAAGCTTTCTGATAGGTTGTCGGAAAATCTGCTGAATTTACTGTACAACCAAAATAAAACTCTCGTGTACAATTTTCAAACGGTTTTACATAGTCAGGAAGGGCTCAGATACTAGGAACAAGTCCTGTACTTTTCTAAATTTTTTATTTATCTTGTATTCTAACCTTTAATGGAAGTTAAATAATAGACTATCTGGTAATGACCTCGTGCAGAAAGTGGGCACATTGATGTTCTTTGACAGTATTGAAGCAATCCGTTTTTCTCGGCCGGTTAAATAATCTTCGTACTCGTGAATGCATAACTCGTATAGAAAAAACATATAACGTGATTTTAATCAGTAATCAATTGTCAATTTAATTTTTTGATTGAAAGAACTGTTGTGAAAAGAACAAAGTGTTCTAGTAGAGGAACTGAAGATTCATCCTCGTAAATAGCCTCAAAGGGTTGCTCCCCTCCCCATCTAAAGGAAGAATACAAAATGATATAAATATCATAATCCTAAAACTATTATATACCGCAACGCATGTTTTTGCAAGTTATTTCGATGCACTGTCAGCATTTCAAGCTGATGCGTAACATATAATTTTCAGAACTCAACTACGCATTTTTTCACGTATATTAGGAGCCTTAAAGCAAAGCAAAAAACGAATTAACTCAGCTCGAGCCGCAACCCCCGGCAGTGGACTGCACGAGCTTCTTGCGCGGTCACCGTCTCGGTCGGAGCTTCTAATGCATTTTTAAGCGCAAATAAGAAGATTAGACTCCATCCTTCAAATGAGCAAATAAAACTTTAAAGCAAAACTAAATGAGATCTAAAGAAACGCAGGAAACTACTGCAAAGGTGCTTGAAAGTTCAATTACATTAGGGCAGTCGCGCGCCCTCAGGCTCGGACAGAAGAGACCGCACTTCGTGGCAGACGTGATCTCAACTTGTGTTGTGGTGCCGCCTCCCGCTGCTGCTCTGGGCGCAGCGGTGTTTCTGAGACATGTTCGTGCCTGGCTCCTTCTTTTCTGCGATTGTTACTCTACGTGACTTTCCTTAGTGAAATAGTAAACTTGTGTCTATGGTTATTGTTTGCTGGGGAAAGAAATGAATTCGTCTTCTTCTGAATCCTGCTTCTTTTTCTGCAGCTGTAACCTTGCATGAATTTCCTTGAAGAAGTAATAATTTTGCATCAACGATTACTATTTACTCTGGAGAGAGGTGACTCAACCCTTGTCTCATTTCTCCTCTTTCTGCAGCTGTGACCGCACATGAATTTCCTCTGAGAAATAATACTCTCATGCTACGATAACTATTTGTTAAGAAAAGATGAACGTTAGCACCTCGTTTGATTCACGCTACGTTAGCAAGGTTTCTCTTCGTATTAACTGAAGACTTTATCCAAGTTTAATTTTTGTCAGCAGATTTTTTAGAGTTTTCTTGACACTGATTTTCATTTACAGTGGGTCAAATAAGTATTCGTAACGTTCGAG